>CAJUYG010007887.1:0-10402 GCA_910591675.1 Galerucella calmariensis | reverse complement strand
TCACTAGCTCTTGGACTAATAACACAGTGTATTTGATTGATGTATAAATTCTATTATCTAAAAATTCTCCACAGTAGTTGATTCGTTCAAATTATCCAAATCGTGTTTTTCAAAATCCAAAAGATACGCATAATATAGATTATACTAAGATTCTCCAGACCAGTTTTTTTGTTGATTTATTCATCTTCTTTCGATGTATTAGCTGCTTTTAAAAAGATCCGTTTTTTGTAATTAATTTCTCTCTATGAAATTTTGGCATGTTCATAACTCATTATATGGCCTTCAGAAGATACGTGTTAAGTTAGTGCACATTTCTCTGAGTGAAGTTCGCTGTCATTCTCATGAGATGTTATTCTATTAGTGAGAGACCTTTTTGACTGACCAATAAATTTCTAACAATTTTTCTGAGGAATTACGTAAACTATGTTAGGTAATTCATTATCAGGTGCTTTATCTTTGATTTAACTAAAAAGAAAAGGGATTGTGAGATATTAATTTGTAATTTTTATATTATGTTTCTTGAAGATTCTGGGAAGTTGAGGTGTGATTGTTTTTATATACAGTGTGGAACAGCCAAATGAGATGAATTCGATAACGAATAAATGAGTGTTGGGGTAAGACGCTTTGACATGTCGACTTAGATTTTCAAATGCGCCTTCAAGAAATTTCCATTATCGGTTACGATGTCGATGGAAATTTTTCAAACATTATTGATAACGTTAAAATGGAGGTATATGCAAAAAATTTGTTTTTCTACACCCACATGTATATTATCCATTTCCTGCACAGTTTAGAGAATGGAAATGTAGGCCATATCGGTTAACTGAACGTATATGATTTCATATACATCCTAGAACGTATATGAAAACCACCAATCAGCATTCGCGTTTAGTACTGGTCATTCATCTTTTTTTCAATTTAAAGAAACGTCAAAATAACTTGTCAAAAAAAGTCTCTCCCAGAAGCACTGGATCCAGAATATTTATTTATAAAAATAAACTTGAATAAAATAAACCTTATAAATTAATAACAAATACTAAAAACAGAATAAAATGGGTATTTAAGGGACTACCGATGAAGGTTAGTTTTTATGAAGGTATGTAATATACTTCTGAAATACACTTTTAATAAATCTCGGTAGCCGAGTGGTTAACATACCGGACTTTCATGAGGTAGACCCGAGTTAGATTCCGGGTGAAGAAATTTTTTTTCAATTGTTAATTTCATTTCTAAATAATTATTCTGCTCAATATTGATAACTACAACAGGCAAACGCTTGAAATATTTAGCAGAATATTCATTATTATAAAAAAGGTACGTTACCGTTTTTGCGGGAGTCCGACTGGCAACATCTATTTATAACAGCATCGCATATTTAAAAAAAGAAACCGTAACATTATACAAACTGTACATTTAAAAACTGTACGATTATCACAAAAAATTAGTGGAGACATAAAATTGGATTGGTACGATTATGAATAAAATTGTTGAAAATTTTTAATTTCAAGTTATATTTATTTTACAGTTTATTCAAATGTTTATTTTCTAGATTTTTTCTTGAATGGGTCGTAGAAAAAATATACTGTTCGACTCTTGTGCATTGTCCATATCGCACTCGAACGATTGAGCACTCCGCCTACGGCGTCGTGCTCAAACTTCGTCCTCGTGCGATATGGCCATCATATCCACACTAGTTGCACAAACTACTATTTCTATCAAAATATGCCCTTCTACATTTCAAAACAACCTGCCAAATGTCAAAACAATTTATCCATCCATTTTAAAGTTATCGAATTGAAACATTCAAGTTTTCAAAATTTCAACACCCTGTATTTCGAAAAGTAAATGTGCTAGACCCCTCAATCCTCAAATCATTTTGTCCAATTTTACGAGAGGAATCAACATGCAAACGTTGTAATTACCCCTAACGTTCGAGATGCTTATACCATTTTTTGCGCGATAGTATTGAAATAAATTCCGAATAAAATAATTTTAATTTCTTCGACGAAATGTCAAAAGTGACATTTATACTTCTCGATGAGTATAAAATATGCTAAATTATGCTATTTATTACTTTTCGACGTCTGAACGGTAAGTAAATCACTTACCGACGTGTTAAACTTAGAAACCAGTAAACACAACCTACCGTCCTGACAACCGATGCTGTAAATAAACATAAAAGATCAATCTCGCAAAAAAAGTTATGGAAATAATAGTAAAAATTTATCCGAACAAATTCAAGTAGATCACCAGCACTGCGAATACCAGCTTTGCATAGAATTTTAATAAAGCATCGGTGGTTCAGTGGTAGAATGCTCGCCTTCCACGCGGTCGGCCCGGGTTCGATTCCCGACCGAAGCATACGCACGCAAGCAAGGCACATAACGAAGCAGCGTAACATAACGTAACGGTCAGATCTTTTGCGTTTTTGCTCAAACATAACCTGACGTAAAGAACTAAAGTTCCAAAATTATATAGGGTGTTAGGTGACAGTGGCTAATACTAACTTTATTATTCCAAATTCCCCCGTATATTATTCATGTTTTGGATTCTTTCGTCGTGTCGTACATAGAAAAAGACATGTTGAAGCTTTGAAACAATGAGTGACGACGGCATCCTCGCAATCTAGGTCAATAATGCTAACAAATCCTTTATCCAATAAATCCGATTCTGCCGTCTGTGAGAATTTTGTCTCCTGTTATCCTTGAAGGCAAGATTTTACAGAATAACTTTTATCAAATAAAATCAATGAATGCATAACAAATACCTTAACAAAAAAAACTATACATTACTCAACCAAATAGAATTTTCATGATTGGGAAAAGATTGTATGTTCCTTCGTAACTCAATAAGCAGCAATATAATAAAGAAAAAAAAGACTTACCGATTTTGCTTAGACGATCTTACATATTTACCCCTGACCCTGAAAAATCCGTTTTGTTTTCAGTTAAATTGGAAAGAATAGAAAAATCCAAAACATAATAATTTCAATAGTAAAAAAAATGTAATGTATTCTCAATTAGAATACTTTTATAAAATCGAAGGACCATCGTAGCCAACAATTATAAATAATATAAATAGTGATTAGCGAAAATTAAACCTACATGTAACTAAATAGAAATTCTTAATGGTACTGGTGGCACTTTCGCCTTTTGCAATACCCGTTACATATATTAAAAAATAATAATAATCTTATAACCAACTTCCTACAAAGACTTATTAAAGACTTATTATTCCTTTGCTAGTTTTAACCGTCACGTTACGTACAACTCCATCTTTACCGGGATGTATCTCCCAGACGACTGCAAAAGGCCAATGCAAGGGTGGAGCATTTTCCGTCTTTAAAATTACTACCCTTCTCCCGCAGCAATATTAGAATAATTCTTGGACCATTTTGTTCTAACTTGCAACGACGTCAAGTATTCTAACCTCCAACGCTTCCAGAATCCCTGAACCAAACTATCGATTAATTGAAAACGATCGAGTCTGTTTGAACGTACGCCCTCCAAATTTTCTGAAGGAAACCCTTGCAAAGGAGTTGAAGTTAAAAAATGAGCGGGAGTCAGAGCTTCCGGAGCATCCGGATCCGCGGTCAAGCGACATAGCGGCCTCGAATTCCACTTGAGTTAACAACGTAGAAAACTCCCCATACGTCAATAATTGCTCTCCCAAAATTTTATTCCAACACGAGATTTCATTAATTAGATGTAAAAATGGATGACCATCAATTAAATCAATTTCGGTAAGTAAAATTTGTGGAGCGTCCGTTTGAATCGCTACTGCTGAACCCGATGTTCCCATTATCTTATTATTCTCCAATATTGTTGCAAAAAGTTCAACTCCGATAATCCCATGAATTTCACCAGGTTGATCAAATTTATCATTCGCCAAAGCACCCCTTGTAAGTCCGGAATCCCTCCCACATCAACCTTATATTTTGGCAACCGATCAGTAATTTTATCTATTAAAATTGCGTTAACAGTTAACCTTTTGTCTACATTATGCCGTGACGCAATTGTTAGTTTAGTCGTACCTCTAACCGCTTGAGCGTTATCGCCTAAACCTTGACTGTCAATAAATTATCTTGGCTTCCCGAATCTAAAATAAATCGCGCAGTGCTATTTGGAACCGAACTATTCATAATTTTAACTACTACCGTAGAAAGCAAAGTAGTATGGGTAGCAGTATTGTTAGTTTTTCAAGTTGAACACAGTACCACTTCAGGATTTTCCCGAATACTCGATTCATTTCCAGTTCCAACCGCGAAAGTAGGTTCATTCAGCGCTCTTCGGAATTCTGGTTTTCCCGTATGTAATAATAAGTGCTTTTTATCGCACTCCGGGCATAACCTATCTACCGTACAGTCCCTTACTCCGTGCTTTGCCGATAAACAGTTAAAACACCAACCCTTGTCACGAACCGATTCGCATCTTTTATTTGGAGTAATCGCCTTAAACTTTTCACATCGCCCTATAACATGACCCGATTTTTTACAAAAATTACAAGTTAGCTTGTTAGCGACTTGTTGCGTAAAAAATGTTCAAAATGCAAATCCGGAGCAGTGGAAGCACTATTGGTAGCCGTGGAAACCGTCGTAGTTTGAGCGTCGAGTCTCTTTAATTTTTCTGCTGCCATTCTAATATGACACGCAAGTTCATTTATAGTAGCAAGCCAACTATAATCTGGTACATAATCGTCGTTAACTTCAAAATTAAGCTCTTGAATTTCATCAACCACCGCCCCCAAAGAGTTCATAGTTGAATCCAAACTTAATACATAGTTTGAAAGCTTTTTCTATTTTTTTCCGTATTAGGTGATGTTGACAAATTATGAATAGTTTGCAAAATTAAAAACAAAGATTCTTTCTTTGCCGTAAGAGTCTTGATCTTTCTTTCCGCCGCCTTGGTAGTCATTTTATATTAATTGCTTATGTTGGACAAAAAAAATTATTAAAATTAAAATGTTTTCGCCTGCCCAAATTAAAGAATTCACACAAAATAGAAAAAAAAGCATGCAATTTCAACCGTTTCCTCAAGGTACGTGGTTTATGTTGTCACCCGATAATAATATAAATTAAACAAAAGAGAAGAAAATAAATCAAATTCTTGGCAAAACCGTTGATTTCCGGAAAAAAATTGATTAAAGCTCAAAAAAATCATAAGTATCAAAAGACAGTTTCTCTCAAATAAATATGCTTACGTTTTATTTTGTTTGAAACCGTTTTTCCAAATTTTACCGTGCGCCTCTGGAGAGTCCGAAAACCATTAGGTCCCTTTTTTGCGCGTACCGATATCGAACAACAATAGAATGGAATTTATCACTTTAACAAATTTTTAAACAAACTCCTTAAGCCCCAAATAAATTCATTTATAAATTATAAAATAAAATTATGTACGTATTACTGGATGATCCGGCTCGTATGGGACCAAAATGTTCTTTCGTAACTCAATAAGCAGCAATATAATAAAGAAAAAAAAGAGTTACCGATTTTGCTTGGACGATTTTATATATTTACATTTTTTCTTACCCAAGGTAAGGAAAAAGTCAGGATAAAACAAGGATAAAGAGATTGGGCAATGTTCAGTAGAATTGTAAACTCCTGATTCCGCTCAAAACAAATATTTATACAGATTCTGTCACAATTTTTAACGGTTTTACCATGGAAATTTTTTTGTTCCCGATAAACAACTAAATATTATCTCCGGTTTGATATTTTATGACTACTGCTCTTTTAAAATCCATTAAAGGTTCGATTCGATTTCATTTTACTAAAAAATGCGGTGTTGCCAATAAATTTCTTTAATTTAAACAATAGGCGCAAACATTGTATGAATAAACAAGTCCTAATCATGCAGCTTGATGTTCACTTGGGCTCTGGTTGAAGACCGCTTAAATGGAAAAAAGTAGTTGTTAGAAGCTTTAGGGCACCACTACCTTTCAGACATCGACAAACGAACAAAATTAATTCAAAGATGAGGAAAAGGAAGAGGTAGAAACTTCTTGTGAATTCAAGTGAGAATAATATTAAAAATAGTTGAAAACTCACCTTAACATAGACGCGTTCCATACAACTATTATACCTAGGAGAATAGATGAATTGAAATCGGAAGAATCAGAAGAATTTTTTCCTACCAGGCTGTGGATCGAAGAAATTAGACATGAACATTTAAAGTACTTATTATAATGGACGTCTTCTTTTTGGATGGGTAGATGCGATCATAGACCCGGAGGCATATCAGTGATGGGCGTTGAAAGTTCTAGTTGTTTTCCTAAAGTCAAACTTTGGAAAATATTCCAGGGAGCTGTGTTCGTGGATGTCAGCATCACTAAATTATTGAGCACTCGAAAGTTAGAGGGCGACACAGACATACACTTCCTATTCATGTCATCCTTTAACATGAGAATCAAATGAATCAACATTTGGAACTAACCTAACAATGGACTCAGATCAGGATCAGATAGTTGTTGAATACTTATTAAAGAGAAAAAAGAAAAGTCAGGAGAACTGTATCTAGAAGTGCAAAATAAATTTTTTCAATAAAACGCACTTCTAAATCTAAACACTTTGAAGGTGGAAAGAATATTTCAATAAAAGTTATTAGTTAAATTAGTTAAAGAAGAGTGATGAGTATAATACAGTTTTGTGGAATTAGATAAAAGGGCATTATCACATTTTTTTTCATCAAGTAAAAAGACGGTAAACACGTCCAAAACCGTGTGTCTTAAAGAAGTACAAAAATGGATGTCCCAAAGACGCCTTGCTTTGTAACAATTTACGTCCTAAAGACGACTTCAAAACATATTTTGGATATTAGCGGACATCTTCGAAACGTCATGAACATCGTGAACAAACGTCTTTAAGATGTCTTTGAAACGTATTTGTGCTATCTGGGTTAGAAGGTGTTTTAATACTGGATTTAGTAATGGCATAACTGGTCAATCAATATTTCCACGGAGCGAAAAATAAACTGATTACACTGTTCAGTTTGTGAATTTGTTACTACTGTTAACAATGTATCTTCAATAAGCTAAAATATCGGTATTTAATGAACATTATCTCTCAGTGGAAAACGGAGGAAGCTGAAGGAGTACACAAATACTCAACAGCAAGTTATTATCAAAAATAAAGTTGCTGTTAATATCTACAACAATCAAGTTGCCTACTGAATGTCGATTAAATATTAGTTGACGTTTCATATGATACACCGAATTCCAAGTAAAGAGGATTTTGAAGTGAATTATGGCTACGTTAAGTGGAACCCAACGCATATAAATTTCAATTTTCATAGAATGTTGAGTTGAAACGGGAAAGCAGCAACAGGTATGCGATTTGTTCAATGCAAAATACCCAAACATACCGATTAGCCGATTATCAGTAAACACGGTGGTATTTTTTATTTTTCTTCACCCTCCTCTCAGCGCGAAATATTGAAAAATTTTGAAAATAAAAGTTTTTTGATTTTTTTTTTAATTTGGGAAATCGATAGACTGGTGAACTTTTTCTTATATTAATCTACATACTTTAAGGTACTTTTGGAAAAAAATCAGCCGTATTGCTAATTTCTTGTAGTTGTTACCCCTATCGTCTGGACTATGATAAGAATAGGGTATCAAAAAACGTGAAACCTGATGTATTGAGTTTTGAAGATAATATTAAGAATTCTTCACACGAGCATATTTCAACGGTCAGTATTGCGTATTCTGGAAGTACAAAATATAGTTATATCAAGAACTCAACGATGATAATGACGTTTTGCAGAATTTATGTAACTGTAGTCAACGTTTTATTGAACAAATTATACTTTCTGATTAGGATTTTCGTCTAAGGGCCGGTTTTACAAGAGAGATTTATACTAGGTATAGTTATACTGGGTATAAAGTTATACCAAAATTTATACCTAGAATGAAATTAGTTGGTCTTACGATGCTTTTTTACACCGGTATAGCAATTCTTACTCCAAGAATTGCTATACCGGTGTAAAACAGCATCGTAAAACCAACCAGTTTTAAACTAGGTATAAATTCTGGTATAACTTTATACCCAGAATAACTATACCTAGTATAAATCTCTCTTGTAAAACCGGCCCTTAATGGCTCACTCAATCGACAAAATTGCAGATAATGAAGTAAGGATAATCTTCCCTGGATGACAGAAGGCTATACTCAACACCATCAAAAAATAAGAAGAAAAACTCAACAGGGCAACGTTATTTGAATTTTCTACCAACAGAAGCCAGTCCTCACCAATATATTCCCAAACGCCAACAATCCTCACTTACCAGATGATAGTGCCTGTTATTCATGTACAAAGAATACTTCGTTTTCTCCATTGGTACCTACGGTCCTGAAAAAATGACTGAACGGATGAAAGAATCCAAAACACGCTGTTTGAGTTTCTGTTGGGCTGTTTGCCTACAATAGTTGTCAAACACTATGACTCTTGCCTGCAGTTTGTCATTAGTTTATTCATAGACGTTAGCTGTTGGAAGTGAAGTCTACTGTCTCCTATATTCTGGGAACCTTTTTTCTGGTAGACACTCAGTATGTTCATGAATTGAATTCCCTTTATAGCCTTTGGAAGTTGTCAATAAAAAAAAGTGATATTTTTTTCCAACGATTTTTCATACCAATTATCTCAAGTGTCTTAAATTTTATAAGAATAATTATCCACGTCAAAAATGAATGAATACAGGATTCTTCCGGTATATATCATCGCCCTTGCTTTTAGCCCCTGAAGGCAGCTTTGCATGTTTCAAGTAATGAGGATAAAACATTCTGACAGTCACTCAACTTTCTTGTGATTAATAATCCCTAATAGACTGAAAGTTACCTCAGCACCTTATCATCGTTGGGACTTTCACAAGGAATAAATTGTCGTATTTCATACATATCCGTTTGATAATTTTCACGGTAGTGAACGATGGACGAAAAAAAGAATGCCCAAGATCATGGAGACGAGATAAGGAGGACGAACTCACACCGGAAAATTGACAAAATCTGTCCTCAAAATCGTCTATTTAAGCAGTTTGTTTTGCCACCGCAGCGTCGTGCACTGCAGCTCCTGTATCCATTTTAACAGAGACGAGAATAGCCTTACTTTTTATATATGACAGCAGTCAAAAAGAGAATATTACCTATGACAAAAACTCAAAGTAAGAACTAGGAGTATTTAAATTTTCAAAAATTGAAAATGGCGGGATGTACCTAGTTGAAAATTATTGTAATAGTGGTTGATAGTGTAAAATATTTAAAACTGAGACGAGAATTCAAATAAGTTCAAGAAAAGCAGAGTTTATTCGGTTTTCAAAAGTGCCTAATCAAAAATAAAGTAGGACAGAATAGTCATCATAATAGACTGAAATAAAATACCTCACTTGCGTGAAGTCCAGAAAACTGCACGCAAAATACTTCACTTTTGTCTTATACAGGGTGTCTCATTATATTCGGACTGTTTTCAAGAGCTTATATCTTCGAAACGGTTCTAGATAATAAAATGCGGATTTCACAGTTAGTTTTAAAATCACTGTAAGTTTTGTTTTGACACATTTATATAAATGGCCCACTTCCAGCTTACCCGCTAGAAAAGTGGCGTATTTTCAAAATACAGTAGATGTAAATTTTTGAATGGGACACCCTGTATAATTAGCAATTTCTTAAAAGACGCATATTTTTACTTTATAGCGGTACCTCAAAGTTCAAAATCGGTGCACATAAAGAGAAATTAGATAACTTTAACTGGGATACTGTAATGATTCATGTATAAAGTTAAAATTGTCATGAGCAAAAACTCTACTAGCTAGTAACTAGAAGTGAACAGTAAAAAACAAATAAGGACATGTTTCAGGACACTCCTTCTTGGTCTAAACATTTGTGAAATCGAACCATTAAGTTGTCGAATGCCGCTGTCAGAGGAATATTTTCCATTACCTGCCGTATGTTATTTTTCAATTCTTCAATTGTAGCAGGCATCGGGTTGTAGACTCTATCTTTTACATATGAGTATAATTCAAGAGAACTGGAAGAATAAAGGTGAACACTGATTTGTAGATAAACCAGAGATTGTTGATGAGAAATAAGCTGTGAAACTTATTTGGAAGAATCACTGACTTTATACAGAAAAATATGAGTTCAGTTGATATTCACAAGAAAATGGGAAATGAAAATATAAATATACAACAGATGAGAAAAATGTATGTTTGCTCCATATTCGTCCACTTTACCAATATAGGGATTACTCAAGCCATTAAAGATATTGGAAAAATTGAATATATGAGGCTTTCTCTTGATGAAGATCCATTCTAAACGATAAGATAAAACACTTTAATTTGCGTAAATCGTCATTATATTTGAACCAAGTTCAATATACATTTGTGACCCGTTTCATTACACAGTTTGAGAAAGC
>CAJUYG010007885.1:0-10406 GCA_910591675.1 Galerucella calmariensis | reverse complement strand
GGTCTAATTCACTGGATGAGAAAAGAGCATACGCAATATCCTGGAAAGAATGTTTGGAAAAAAATTGTTCGGAATCAAATCATGGGTACCATTTTCATTGATGGCATCTTGAATGAAGATAAATATTTAGCACTTCTCCAAAACAATGTCTTTCCAACTTTGACCAACTAATAATACTAAAAGATCAAACGATATGAATCCGTGAGAGTCAAGTGCTTCACTTACCAGAGCTTCTGAGAATTATTCTTTCTGGGCGAGGTAACAAATTAAGCAAAATTCTTGAAAAAAAATTCTCTACCTTACGGTCCCATCCTTTATCTTGGATCATTTACTTGTATAGTGACCTCTTCAACGACCTAGCATGATTTTTTCGATAACCAGTATTAATTATTATCAAGAGAAATATATTTTGTATGATGAAATATTGTAGAAGTTTGAATCAGATCGCAAAATTGCATGAAAAGTTGTTAAAAACCTTTTGTTTAATCGATGATGGGCTGTGTTTTTTTCCATCATGGGTCAATTAAACTTGCCCCTAGATATTTTAGACTTATATTCGGATGGTTTTAATCAAAATAGTTAGTCAAGTATAAAAAAAGATGAGTTTCTTACTTGTGCAGGAGAAGTGATTCGTTCAACTTTCCAGTTTAATAATGCCAGTTTGCAAGTCTTGCTCTTAACTTCAAGAATACCTCAAGTTTATTGCTTATTGCATCGCTGCATTACTTTTCGTTTTGTTTTCGTTTTCGGAAACTTACTCCGGCTCACTAACTCGATCCAGAGAGGTCATGTGATGAATCACTCCGCTCACCTACCCGAGAACTGTATAGTTAAAATAATACCCTTCTTGGTGTGTGTCATCGATTGTGACGTATATCCGGGTTTTCGGCATGTCGTTTATTTTATTTGCTATTTTGACATAAAGCTAACCTTAAATTTGATAAATAAAATCATCAGGATCGTATTTAGCCAAATTCGAAAAGGTTATGAAATCAATAAATACCAGTTTCTTTTTCTAACTGGAAATACTTCAGAACTTTCAAAATGCTGATGTTTTTTCGTGTATCTAGGCATATTTTTGTATTATCTAGATAATTATAACAATAAGATTAATATTCACTTATCATAAATAATAATTGACCGTAAGCAACAAAGTACACACCTGACAAGAACTGTCAGTGTGACAGTAGAAAAAGACGTAAGACACATTGCCGCTACGAAAGTTACGCCTTCATAGTATTTTAACCTTGTGATTGATAGGTTGCAATGGCGCGTAATCTAAACATCAACCAATCAAATTTTTGTAAGTCAAAGATTAGGGTTAACGTTTGTAAAACATTCAAATGGTTGATTATTGTGATATTTTTATTAGGATTAATCACAGACCTGCCTTTTTTTCCATTTCTTCCTACGTAATGTGATAGAAGGAGGTTAACAATCGATGACGCACACCAAGAAGGGTATTATTTCAACTATAGTAGGTTTCGTTTTTGATCTGACAGCTAACGTCATGACAAAACATACATCTCTTCTCCAACTTCGTCATCATCTTCGAAAAAATAATCAAATACCAACTCCGTTAATGAAGCAAGGCCCCTTTTTTCATGTTTGATAAAAGCAATATATTTTGTCACCACCAAAAGAATTAGGTTATGTTATATTACCCTTCAGTAACGCGCATGCGGTGCCTATAGCGTCTCTACCGACCTACCTCTCTGCAGAGCAAATAATTTGTGCCTGTTGTACTGCGGCTCAAATCAGGTATCTGAATTTGTATGAGCTACTATAGACTGCAATTGAGTGACTCATATACTCACTTAAGCGAAAGCGTTATTGGTTTATTGGGTGCTTTAATATCGGTCATGATGATAATTCTCCGCCTTCTACCTCTATATTGAATCATGTACATTTTCCATTGTGGCTTCTTAACGCCACTCTTTTTTCCATTATTTAGCTCTTCGTCACAACAATATCCATGTAGAGGAGGAAGGCAGAATTCTACGCTCATCAAAATGTTGCCAACACATATTTTTATCTTGAGATATTAAATTCATAAGATGGGAAAATAAAAGTCTTTTTTATGTGGAAAAATTTATTAAAAAAAGGATGAACACGCGAATACCTATGACCAATTAATATCAGACTTTTCTTTCAAGGGAACATTCGTAAACGTTCCTTATCACCGGTGTTGCATCACGTTTAACTCTCCCCTTTCTCAAGCTGGACATTTTATTATAATATAATAAGGACATTATAACTCCAAATAAGCAGATAAATCCCAGACTTACGAGTATACAGGAAACGTAATAACTATATGTCGGTAAGCTCTGTAGCATCCTCAAGCCTTCTGCTACTTCATCGCTTAGGTCCATTTTGTGGATTACGTAAAATATTGGTAGATAGACTTTTTGCACGTTGCTGTACAATCTGAGAATGGAACACAAAATCAGTTTATCTCAGGCACATTTAGTCACTGTCTTGAGGCATGTTACAAAATACCAACATATCTTGAACGTTGTCACTTCATAACATACAGAGTGAGATTTGAGCACAGATTGCACGATTTTTATAGATTTTGTGATTTGGCTAATATTATGGAGGTATTTACATAGTTTTCCTTCTTTCAGAATAATAATGAACTTTGTGAAATTTGAGATTTACAAACTCAGTGCATTAAATGGCTGTACACAATTGCCAGAAAGAACTACTAATCGGAAGATATCCGCATAACTCGTTCTTCAGGAAGTTGTAAATTCAAATAAATCTTATTTGGAAGACATACTTTCAAATATTGGTAGCAAAGACTTACCTCATGCTAGAAACTGGTTGTAGTAGCATATTTAACTGCATCCCCGCCTGCACTTCCATAATAATACCGGATTTCTATAATAAAAAAATATATACAGGATGTGTCATGACGAGCTTACACTATTTATACAGGGCGTCCCGTGAATAAGTAACGTAAATTTAAGGAATAATAGATCGTCGGAAAATATTTAAAATATCCAATTGCAACTTTTCTCTAATCTTCTAAGTTTATGAGATACAGGCTGTTGAAAGGTGCAGAAGAAATACACATTTTTTGTACATATTTTCTCGAGGGATGGTAGCACAAATTTAAATTTTTTTGTAGGTTATTGTCTCTTCAAATCACATTAACAGTATTAATTATGCCAAATTCTTTACTATAGTAAAGATTTATGAACAAATAATTAATAACAGGTTAAAACCAATACTAGAAACACAATTGTCGGAACCACAGAGTGGATTTAGACCTGGGAGAAGCACTCAAGATCATATTTTCACAATCAAACAAATAATTGAAAGAAGACGACCACAAAATAAAAATATATATCTAGCTTTCGTAGATCTGGAAATAGCATTCGACACAATCCCTACAACAAAAGTATGGAGAGGCATGAAAGAAACATGCATAAATAGCAAAATAATAAGAGTTATCCAAGATATATATAAAACAAATACTAACTATGTAATAATAAATCAGATGGATTCAAAACAGAGACGGGATTAAGACAAGGTGGAGGACTAAGTCCAACCCTATTTAATGTACACATGGATACTATAATAAAGAAATGTGAAAGAAAAACCAAAGCCATGTTTGTGGGCTATAAAAATTTAGAAAAAGTGGTAATATCTGAAGGAGTATTTGCTGATGATGTGGTATTAGTGGCAGGAAACGAGAAACAACTACAAGAAAACTTAAATACATGGAAAGAAGCACTGGAAGAAGAAGGAATGAGAATAAATATACATCAAACCAAAATATTGATAATAGGAGATCAAAATATTGAAACTAAAATCAAACTAGACAATATTCCAAAAGAACAAGTAAAGGAATTTAAATACTTGGGAGTAACTTTAGCACAAAATGGAAAACAAGATATTGAATTAAATGAGGGAATAGATAGAACAATAAAATTATATTATGCAATGAACCACAAATTTATCAATAAAAAAGAAATCTCTAAGCAAACGAAAATTAAAGTTTTTAATACCTGTATTAACATATGGATGTTAATCATGGACTCTGCCAGACTCACAAAAAAGTAAAATCCAAGCCGCTGAGATGAAGTACCTGAGACGAATAATAGGAGTAACAAGGAGGGACAGATTTCGGAATACAAGTACCTATAAGAGAAGAATTGAACCAATCTTGAAATTTATTGAACAACGACAATTAAGTTGGTGGGGACATATACAACGAATAAGTAATAGCAGACAAGTAAGAAGAATATACGAAGCAAAAACACAGCTGAAAAGACAAAGGGGAAGACCTAGGAAAACATGGAATAAAGAGGTGGGTAACATAATACAACAAAGAGGGAAAGAAGCAGCTATATTAGCAAAAGACAGAAGAGCATGGAAAACGTTTATATATGAAAATTAAAATTAAATGTAAACCCGACACCTAACGGTAAAAGGGTGTATTATTATATATATATTATGTCAAATTCCAATAAGTCAGTATCGTGGAACAAGGGGTTAACTTAAAACTCGAAAAAGTGTCTTTCTGCAATAAAAAGTTAAAAATATTGAAAATGGAGTGTTCTATCGAGTATAACAAAGTGTACCTTAGTTCTTAATACAGGGTTTCTTAAAAATATGGTACAATAAAAGTTCACTAAATCCTCGTACCATGCCACTGGCTTATTAGAATTTGACATAATCAATACTGTCGATGTGTTTTGAAGAGACAATAACCTACAAAAAAACTTTGAATTTTTACTTCCATCTCCCGAGAAGATATGAAATAAAATGTGTATTTCTTCTGTACCTTTTAACAGCCTGTATCTCACAAACTAAGCAGGTTAGAGAAAAGTTGCATTCGGGTATTTTAAATATTTCTCAACTATCTATCATGCCTCTAATTTACGGTACCTACTTATTCACGGGACACTCTGTATAAGTATTAGTAGCAGCTTACACGTTTTTTCATGTAAATTGGTATACAGGGTATTCCACGACGATTAAGACAAGTTGGAATTGTTTTATCGGCAGAAAAGCACAAATATACAGGTTGCCATATTAATAATTTTGAATGCGACGTCACGTGAACAAAAACAAATACCTCATTGGGTAACACAATAACAAGAAAAGATGCAACATTCGCTCTAATGTACACCCCCAAAATTATAATTATCTACTACTGCCCAATTCTGATATATTATTTGTCTTAATAGTCGTGGGCCACCTTGTATATGGGTTTCAGGCTATGACAGGTTCATAGAAAATATTTTGACAGACATGACACCACCGGTTATACAATAAACAAATTGCTCATTTCTAATCGAACATCCTGTATGTTAATGTTTTTTTTTCAGATTCGCCCTTGATTTTCAATTTCACAATTTGTGAATAGGCATGATGACTGATTTTGAAAAACTGTTCCCACGTATATACTTAATCTACCATAATTATTTCTGTGAGAAAAAAAGATTTTATGGAAAAAATTCAACTTTAAAAAACACATTTCAAATTATACGCCAAAACGTTAGAATAGTAATGGCGTCTGTCTATGACATCATCAATTCGTAAATACCATTTAGAGGTGATCTGTGTCGATAGATTATCTATGATCTGAGTCCTGTGGTAAAGTCGTCAAAGTCAAACCATAGACATATTATATTTCTCTATGAGTCAAACTTCAAACACTTGACACATGAATCAATCATAAAGCCATCAAACAACGAAGTAAATTCAAAACAGATGTTCGGATCATAGATATTTGCGAAAGTACGACGTCACTCTCTTCTGATTGGTGTTTGAGATAAGATGGCGGATGATTAAATTTTCCGGAGTTGGTAATTTGGTGCCCAAAGATGACGTCACGAAATTTCAAAAGGTAATTTGGTCCCCATGGCTGACAGGTATAAATTCCCTACAAGTAATTTCGTCCCCGCAATCAGGTATATGCTTTCGGTTCAAAGAAGAAATAAAATCAAAACATGAAAATAGTTTAAAGGTTTCAATTTCAACTCTATGGCATGAACATATGAATAATTTTTTCACAAATGAGAATTTCAAAATTTTACACGTTTAAATGAAATACATGTTAAAAAATGAGTTCTATTTATTTCAGAGTTTTTGTATTTTTCTATAAGGTTTTCAATAAATTTTTGACGATTTCTAATTTTAGGGTCTCTTACATAATGTTTCAAATTACAACTTTGCAACTTGATACAAGTTTCGATTTGGAATTCATTTAATTTCTCAAGAAATGTTATTATATTTGGATGTTCTTTGTAAAATGAATCGTTAAAAGTTCGGTGAAAAGCTTAGCAAGCGTTTGTTGTTCGCGTGAGATCAGACGAATTTTTGGCCCAAATTGTCGGTGGAAGAAGAGATTCTTCATCAACATAATTCTCGATTAGATAATCAGCGTACTTCTCCAATCTCATGTCATTTGGTCTATTTTCGAATAGTTCGAACGCAACGCAATCACCCACTTCATTAGGATCTAAATAAGTAAGACCAAAAGTCAAGTGCAACCACCGACCAATATCACTGCTCGCATCGTTATATTCCACAACTAGACCGATAGTTTTAATTTTCCGGAACCATGCCTGGGCGAGATGAAATCTGCATCCGATGATTTGGGTGGAAGGCCAAACTTTTCGAACGGCTTTATGTATGGCCATTTCAAATTCACACACTATTTCCTTAAAATCGAAGTTAATATTAATTTTGGAGCACTTATCTTGAACCAAAAGAAACAGTCTTTCGTATGTTTCCGATTTTTTATTGGGTAGAAGGCATACCATTAAAGGTATGTAATGTCCGTGTAAAAAACCGTGAATTGTAAACATTTGTGTGAAATATTTGGCACAATAATCAAATGTGCCGTCGACGTAGATTCGTTGCGTTTTCCCCAGAGCTTCAAGATTCAAGACACGTAAACACAATGATATTATTTAACACACAATTAATAAAAAGAAATTGTTCATCACGCGAAGTTTTTACGTCAATCGAATTCAAAATTTCATGTACATCGTTAATATTTTTCGGAAGCGCTGGCATAAACTTACGTCGACTAGGTATTATACATATTCTTCCTAACGTACTCGACGACCGTGGTTGTTAGTGTCGCTGGTAAATTTTCTTTCAATGCCATACGTATAATTTTTGACGGTTTTTCAGAAATATCGTCAACAGCTTTTCTCTTGCAAACTGCAGAAACTGTTTGCCTATTTAACGTTGAAATGTCCGCAAGATGACAGTGTTCGAATGAAGTTTTAGTCACGAATATTGCACTTTATACACCTAATGTATAGATACAGGCCTTACATTTTCTGTTGGTACATTTCCAACAAGTTTCTTCTGAAGTTTTCAGTTTTTTGTTGTAACCGTTAACTACAAGTAAATCCTTGCCACGATTACTTTTAATAATTTTCACCTCCATAATTTGCTCTCACAACAATTCACACGTACCACCCCAAATAAGTAATAATTCAAATGATTGCAAATTATAATAATATAAGGGTTTTATAGTCTATATAGAAAGGACAAGGAGTAATAAATCATTCATTTAAGTAGATTTCATAGACGTACCGAAATATATTTTAAGAGGGTATACCGTAAGATACATTTTGTATTGAACGAATGAGTTGCAGCTATGCTAAAAGAATATACGATTTAGGTCAGAGGTAACGGGATGTACTAATTATAATAAAAAAAAGTGATAGAGGTACATAAATTTTAGTTTTCTTAGTAACATTATCGGGAATATTATTTTAAAAGAAAGTAGGTACATTAAATCAGTACTTAGTATTAGTTCTTTGAGTAAAGTTGTATGAAGTTGTATGGTTTTCATAATATTGTAAACAGTTGGAATATATTTAAAACATTTGTTGAATGTTAATTGTGCAAGTACCAAACAATGTCGATAAGCCAAGGACCATCTAAACGACCAAAAACAGGTCCATTATCTTTAAATGAAAAAACTCTGATATTGAATTGTTATATATCATTAAAAAACAAGGATCCAAGTGCAAGTGTTGATGATATTGTGGAATTAACGGCTGCAATGTTGTGTGTTGCTAAATCAACAATTTATAGATTACTAAAAGAAAGCAAGAATGGAACTCTTCAACCCCCTAAAACTCCTTCAGGCCGAAAACCAATTGAGATCGATGAGTCATTAAAACAAAGACTAAGGCGTAAAGTCCATGGATTTTACTTACGAAAGGAAATTCCAACACTTGACAAAATTATGACATCAGTGCAAGAAGATACGGACTATCCAAAATTCTCCAGAATGACATTATGCAAACTTTGGAAAGATGTGGGTTTCAGATATACTAAACATAATAGAAAATCTCTCTTGATAGATAAACCGGAAATAGTTTTTTGGAGAAGAGACTATTCAAGAAGCATTCGACATGCCAGAGAACAAAATTTGAAAATCTTCTACTCAGACGAAACATGGATAAATGCTGGATATACAGTTTCCAAATCTTGGCAAGATGAAAACATTAAAAGCGAAAGGCAGGCATTCGTGGAAGGTTTGTCGTTAGGTTTGCAGCCACCATCTGGAAAAGGAAAAATACTTATCATTGTCCATGTTGGAAGTTATGAAGGTTTTGTTGATGGTGGATTATAAACTTTTATTTCAAAACGCACGAGGGACTATCACGAAGATATGAATGGGGATGTCTTCGAGGAATGGTTTGTTCAAATGTTGGATCTGATTCCAAAAGGGGCTGTTATTGTTATGGACAACGCAAGTTACCATTCACGGTTACGAGAAGCATTGCCCACAAGTCGTTGGCGTAAAGCAGAGCTTTTGGAGTGGCTTATTTCGAAAAATATTAAGTTTCCAAAAGATCCACTAAGGAAAGAACTTTACAGAATTGCAAAAATGAACAAGAATAAATACAAAACCTACATTGTAGAAGAAATGGCTTCTTCTCGTGGTATATCAGTTCTTCGACTTCCCCCTTATCATTGTGAACTTAATCCCATAGAATTAATATGGGCTCAGGTAAAGGGGGAAGTTGGAAAAAAAATACTACTTTTAAAATAAACGATGTTGTGAAATTGTTTGAGAGTGCTGTAAGTCATGTTAGTAAGGAAAATTGGACAAACTGTATCGAGCATGTTATCAAAGTAGAGGCAAATATATGGAAAATTTACAATATTTGTGATGATTTAATCGACCCTATTATTATTAATGTCAACAACGATAATGTCAACAACGATTCTTCCTCTTCCGAGTCGGATATAGAATAAAATGTATTCCAATAATTATTTCTTTTCATTTTTCATTATATTATAATTTAAAACGTATTTTTTTCCCAAAATACACACCACTGCATTGCGTTATTGCTTATCTGCTAATCCTTTAACAATGAAGAAACCCTAAACTTTGCTACAACTGAAACAAATACGGGGTCGATCTACCTGGTTTTTAGATTTACGGAAGAAATGTAATTTAAAGTAAGAGATTTATCAAAAATTTCATGGTGCTCCCTGTAAAGGTTTTGCATTCTTAATTAGGGTTTATTACTCCTCATACTTTTTGTACATACTATATATCCGTCTAAACACCTGTTATTCCTAAAAATTTCCAAGAAGCAGAAATAATTATATTTTAGTTTGGGGGCGAAATTACCAGCCGGATTATCGAAGTGCCTGGCTACCAAAGGATTAACACAGGTAGCGGGGACCAAATTACCCATCCCCAAATTTTCTGCTTCTATTTTTACTAAAATAAATGTGATCACCTATGCAAAATAAAAATGAGTGATTTCTTTAGAATATCTGTATCTTATAAAATTATATGAAATCAATATTTCAGTGATTCTTAGTGACTGTCATCATGTCTATTTCAACAACCAAAAACTGATGATTCATCCACCATTTGGTTACAACTGATTTCTTTCTTAGCCAACATTGGGAAAGAGTTGAGATTGAGATTGAGATTAAAAAACTGTGTCGGTCAAGATGTAGAAAATTTTGAGAAAACCTTATAGTCATTTTCACCGTATACCTAAACGGTTTTTTTTTTTATAAATATTATAATATGCCTATTGATAATTTAAGCAGATATACAACATATTATTTCTCGATTAGATATCATACAATGACTAATGGTTCTAGATTAACTTATATTTCCAATCAGGTACTACAAATAATTAGTATCACCTTACGTGGTCTGTTCTTAACCTGATCGCTAGATTTCTTTATGCTATCTTATTTTGGCAATCAAATTCTTATCACAAACAGACAAATCGTTGTTGTTAAGTACCTATGTAAAGATGTTTCCCAGAAACACCGTTTTTGTATAAGTATCCAAAAAAAATTCTTAACGGAGAACAGATTTATCATGAAAAAACTTAGAGTCTGTTTCTTATTGTCTGACAGCACGCGAAAAGGTCACAGATGCT
>CAJUYG010007883.1:0-10409 GCA_910591675.1 Galerucella calmariensis | reverse complement strand
TGGCTTTTCTTTTCTAGCAGTAGTGTGGATATTAACAGTAGCTTCAGAGCTGGCGAATATAACCTCGCACATTTTTCGCATGTCTTCCACAGTTATAAATGTAACGTGATGGAGGGCCACTTTTCCGAGCTCTCCTATTTCTTCCTCCACCATAGCAATTTTTTCCCATAAATCCTCTCTAGTTCCTTTGAATTTCATTTTTATAATCTGCTTAGTGCTGGTGGCCTGTTCTTTAGATTTTATAAGTGTAATTTGCTTAAGTACCTCATATTCCTCTTCCATCTCCGAGAGCTCTGGGTATTTTTCCCTATATATTCTCTGTATGCTAAGGTCCATTTTTATGTCTGATGGCTCTACTAGGACCACTTTCACGTAATCATTATTCGTGTTTATCGGGCTTCCGACCACCACCTTCGTTCTGTTGTATACGGAGTCGGAGTCTGTCCAATGATCCTTTCGAGTTTTCCCAGGCTGTCTACTTCCTTAATGCTATTTACTACTTTTGTTGTCTTACCGAGGTGCCAAGGTTCCGTCTGCACATCAGTATACCAAAAATAATTATGACAGACAGGCAGTATTTCAAATACTTTCGGCCCAACGTCGGCTAAATTATTGAACAACGATTATAGTATGCCGCACAATGGGCCAATGATTTTCTGCTACACTTTTATTAGTGTCAGTATTAAGACGACCAATCCTGTATTGACACAGAAGTAGGACAGAGATGCGAGGTGTGCTGAGTAATCATGTTTCTGAATTTTGATGATCGTTAAGAAGTTGTAGCTTCGATCCAATTATACAGGGTAGTTATAACTTTGTAAATGTGACCTGTAAAACACAAAAAGCATCCTTATATTCCTGTAATAGATAAATGGAGCGAATTCAAAATTTGATTGGAAATATTGGTTGCTTCGTTCAAATACCATAAATTCGATCTGACACCGAGTGGTGAAACACTGTAGCTAATATTGAAAAATGAAGTTTAACCTTTTTGGCACGGCCCTGTGGAAATAGAGAACGCCTATTTTTTTTAAGGAGCCGTTCCTTCGCCGGCACCACCTCAGCCTCCTGGGCTCTGCTCTGACTACAGCCTATTCAGCCAATCCGTTTCCTGTATTAGCTCATACAGGTTCTAAGCTGGTTGGTTGTAGAAGTTTTCTGGCGTCATTTGGGGTCTACCATACAGTTTCTGCCTCCTGTGGTCCAGTGTCTCACAGTTGCATAGTATATGCAGAGCTGTTTCGGTAGCCTTTTTGCATCTTCTGCATGTAAGTTTTCCGTTATACAGCCCTATTTTGTTCAGGTGCGTCTTTGTGGGGAAGTGCTCCGTAAGTAGCCCCGTTATGGTGCGTAGTTTGTTCCTGCTCATTGAGAGCAGTTCTTTCGTTACTTCTTCTGATAGTTCTTTTATGAATTTCTTCCCATGTATTTGCCTGGTCGTATTCTTCCAGTGTTTATTGTGTTGTTCTTTTACCTACCATTTCAACCAGCTGGTTCGGTTTCGTTCATCAGGGTTGACGATCCTGCTCTTGCGAGTTCGTCAGCTGTTCCATTGCCAGCGATTCCTTTGTAACCTGGGAGCCACTCCAGTGCTACACTGTTCCGAGTCGCTAGTCTTCTAAGTTCTTCGCTGCATTCCCATACCAGCCGAGATGTTACATTGGAGCTCTGAAGTGCTTCAAGGGCAGCTTGACTTTCACTGTAGATCCTGATCTGCCTGTTGTTGTAGGCTCTCATGTTATTTGCCCTTGCACATGAAAGTATTGCATAGACCTCTGCTTGAAATACCGAAGCGTATTTTCCAAGTGAGACGACTCCTTCATATTCGCTCGACTTGCTGTATATGCCCATCTATGGTTAGGATGTGTACTATCTTGAGAAGTTGACGAACGTGAGTCCGATTTACACCGCTGACGCTTGCTTTCGATAAACTCTTTTTTTAAATGTATTGGAACTTTAGTTCTTTACGCCAGGTTATGTTTGTGCGACCAGGGGTCGCGAAGCAAAAGATCTGACCGTTACGCGTTACGTTACGCTACGTTATGTTACGTTACGTGGCTTCGTTATGTGCCTTGCTTGCGTGCTTGTGCCTCCTTATTCTCTCTCTCGTTTACGAAGCAGCGATTCATAATAATATGCTCCTGCCGGGATTCGAACCCGGGCCGCCCGCGTGCAATGCGAGCATTCTAACCACTGAAACACCGATGCTATATTGAAATTCTATGCAAAGGTGGTATTCGCAGTGCTAGTGATCTACTTGAATTTGTTCGGATAAATTTTTACTATTACATATTTCCATAATTTTTATTGCGCGATTAAGGGGTCTAGCACATTTACTTTTCGAAATACATGTTGTTGAAATTTTGAAAACTTGAATGTTTTATTCGATAACTTTAAAATGGATGGATAAATTGATTCGACATTTGGCAGGTAGTTTTTAAATGTAAAAGGGCATATTTTGAAAGAAATTGTAATTTGTGCAACTAGTGTGGATATGATGGCCACATCGCACGAGGACGAAGATGGAGCACGACGCCGTAGTCGGAGTGCTCAATCGTTCAAGTGCGATATGGACAATCCACACGAGTCGAGCAGCATATTTTTCTACGACCCACTTAGGAAAAAATCTAGAAAATAAAAATTTCTATAAACTGTAATTAATATAACTACAAATTAAAAATTTAACAACTCAATTTTATGTTTCCACCAATTTTCTGGTAAACGTACAGTTCTTGAATGTCCAATTTGTATAATGCTACGGTTTCCTTTTTTAAATATACGATGCTGTTAGAAGTAGATGTTGCCAGTCGTACTCCCTCATATAGGGTACCGTACCATATTATCTATAATAATGAATATTCTGCTAAATATTTCAAACGTCTACCTGTTGTCGTTATTAATATCAAGCAGAATGATTATTTAAAAATAAAATTAAGAATAAAAAAAAATTCCTCGCGGGGAATTGAACCCGGGTCTACCGCTTGAGAGTCTGGTGTGCTTACTACTCAACCACCAAAGAATATGCAAATTGTTTATCTATAACGTCAGATGTATTACATAACTTTTGCTTAAAAGGAACTAAAGTTCCTACCATGTGTCCCGCGACACGTTCCACCTTTTGAAACGTTTAAACAGTTTCTTTTTTGTAATTATCTCGCTGCTAGGCGAACGACTTCTCTCCTTCCATGATAACAATGAGTATTTTTCTTTTCATAAAAATAATGAATTCAATTCAATTTTCGATTATCACCTCCTAGTACGTCTCTGCTGCACGGAATAGCGTCCATTGTTGATAGCGTGATAATAAAACAAAAACTGTATTCCAATAATGATATTTTCATTTTGTGACACCTTTTCCCATTAACTTGGCGTGCATTTTACCCAAATATGACCACCACCGCACACATTCTAATAAGGTTTTCGGTGTCATAGAATGAATAGCTTTCGATAATTGGATTGAATGAAAAATGAAAGAGAAGTCAATGGTAGTTCCAAGTATCTCCACCATTTTAATATTTGAGATCATAATTTAATGTATAGTGACTTCACCTTTTCACGTTGGAAGTTGTTTACCACATACATATATGAATACACTTAAATCTAAAAAAAGAACTTTACGACACACCTTAGACGTTTTACGATGTCACTATAAAAACTTCGAAGATGTATCTATAAATGATTCATGTATCTACCGTCGTGGTTTTAATGGAAAATATTTCACGGAAAGTCTTCAATATAATATTCACGACCCATATCAATTACCTTTATTTTGTTATCCAGTTTCCACACACATACACAATCTACTTAGACCCTATCGGCTAGTGTGAGACATGAATAAGTCTAAAATAATAGACCCCAGTGAATAATAATTCTTAGCACATGTAACACATATTCTAACTTTCCGTTTAAATCAAATCGGCCAACTTGACGACGCTTCCTCTTTACATATTTCCGGAATAGCTTCCTATCCGGTAAGGTGGAGAACGGAATTTTAGAGGAGTTTAATTGAAATTGGTGTTGGTAGATAATATTGTTATTTTGTATATTTTCGAGTAGTACGATATTTTTTAAGACTATTGACAATTTCCTAAGAAGTATTTCCAAGTGAAAACTCGTATTGCCAAAATATCGACTGTCCGATAAACGAGAGCTGCTCTTCTATTCATGCCATCTGGGGAAACAAAGCGCTAACAATGCTAAGGGAAAAACAAGATAAACAAAGTGCAAAGAGCTGGCTACTGGAAGACGTATCCAGCTAGACTAGGTGCATATAAAGAAGAAATAAGAATCTTCTGTAAGTTCCTTGTGGCATTACTTATTCTTTTTTCTCTTATTCTTTTGGGAATCAAACCATTTGAATTTTGAATCAAATCATGCTATAAGCGTTAAAAAAGGGGTTAAAATCTTTATACGATAGGGCCAGAATCATTTGTTCTAATGATAATCATTTCACAAAGGAGAAAACTCTATTGAAAAATGTTTTAAATGCCAATAATTACCCGGCAGAATTTGTGAATAAAGAAATCAAGAATATAGAGAAAGGCTCATTGTTAATACCCCATAATAATAACAATAATATTAATAATTCAGCTACCACAATTTTTAAAAACTTGACAATACCGTATGTTAGGGGTTTGTCAGAAAGAATTGAGAAAATTGGTAATCAATTTAATATTCGAACCAGTTTCAAATCTAACAATACTTTGAGATCTATCTTAACAAAAACGAAACCAAAAAATGAACAATCTTCAAAAAATTGCATAGGTATATCAGATATCTTGTGAATGCGACAAATTCTATTTAGGTGAAACATCTAGACCATTGAAAGTCCAAATAAGTGAACATAAAAAATACATCAAATGGTTTTAAATGAAACTAACTGTTTCTGATTGACTCCACAATATATTTGTAAAAATTTGTAAATTGCAAGTAAATTGACAATTGTTTCGATATAAATATCATCGTCAGAATGACAGAAGTTACTTTTGACATGATGTATACTTGATATATATTTGGCTAGTCCCAATAGTGCCCTATCTAGTGATTTACTTAATATATATGAATAGAAAAAAGAAGAAGATTTTACAAATAGTAGCTTTGATATTATTAGCCCTATGGGGATATTCTGGATATCTTTGTCCCATTTAAGATCAGTATAACTGTGCAATGATATAGGAAACCAGGAAAACTATATCTGCTGATCTTTACAATTATGAATTATGAATTATGTCACTGTCAAATAACGAAGAAAAATGCAGACAGCTCCTGAAATTTTGTTCCTGTGGAGGACCTGATGATGGAAATCCCATGATTTTATGCGACGTTTGTTACAAATGGTTCCATGCAGCTTGCGTTAACTTGTTGGAGTGGGATATTGAAGAACTTGAAAAGGATGACAACTCTTGGCTATGTAATTCGTGTGCAGAAGTAACAACTCAGACATTAGACGATCCCGCATTAGGTAATCCCGCATCTGAGAATCAATGTCCAGAATGTTTTAGGATTTTCAAAGGACGCAAAGGAGTTAAAATTCATAAGAGAAGATGTCACCCTCAGCTTACCCCTGATACTGATGGAGCCTCGTCGGATCAAAATTTCTCCTTTGAAGAAACGATAATGAATATGAAGTCATCCGTTCGCCTACTCAGAAGGATTCCAAGAGGAGCTAGAGTTACTGTTGCCGATAAACTAGCTCAAATAATCAATCGCTGTACAACAACAAATTCAATTCATGCTTGGGAGGAACTGTTTACTTTCGCATTTTTGGTGCTCAACATACCTCAAAACAAGTCGCAAAAGGAATCTTTAACAGCGATCATAAAGCAGAGAGTCAAGCTTTTGAGTTCTTCAAAACCCGTGCCTACTAATTTGAAACCGGCAAAGTCATCCTTATGGCGACGAATTGAATCTAAGGTAGCTGATGGAGATATTCGTGGAGCAGTCCGTCTCATTTCTTCAGATGATACTCTGGCCCCTAATGATCATCAAACTTTGGAAGCACTTCGTCAGAAACATCCAAAACCTTCACGTCCTCTAACATTCCCGGATCCACCTTGTGATACTGATGAAGCATGTCTTGTAGTCTCCAATGACGATGTTTATAAAGCTATCCTAAGTTTTCCCAATGGTTCTGCTGGAGGTATGGATGGAATTCGACCACAACACCTAAAGGACCTTCTCTTTCGTGCCTTGGGTGAAGCAAGTACCAGACTCTTGACAGCAATTACATCTTTATGTAATCTAATGCTTGCTGGAAAGGTCAATCAGGAAGCTTGCAAATATCTCTACGGGGCTTCCTTATGTGCCCTCAATAAGAAAGACGGAGGAGTCAGGCCCATAGCTGTCGGATGTACATTGAGAAGACTAGTTTCCAAACTTGGTTGCCTGCACATTAAAGCAGTTTTAGGAGAATACTTTCGCCCTAAACAGATGGGATTTGGCATTAACGGTGGATGTGAAGCAATGACACATGCAGCAAGGCTCTACAGGATGACTCCCTCAGACTTCACTAAAGTGATTTTGAAGATAGATGTAAAAAACGCTTTCAATTCTTTGGAGAGAGATACTCTTCTTCAGGCAGTTAAACAGAAAACTCCCCAGCTTTTTCCATACCTATGGCAGTGCTACGCGACTCCATCTCAGCTCCTTTACAACCATGCCCTCATTTCTTCTGAAGTCGGATCTCAACAGGGTGACCCATTGGGACCAATGACCTTCAGTTTGGCAATTCACCCCATTATTGAAACTCTCAATAGTGAACTAAATATTTGGTACCTGGACGATGGATGTTTGGGTGGACCAGCAGACTGCGTTTTGGAAGACTTGAAAAGAATAATTGAACTTTTCAAAAGCATTGGACTTGAACTAAACTTTAACAAATGTGAAATTCACTTTTGTTCATCCAGCCCTTCTGATGATTTGCAGTCTATTTTGAATTCATTTCAAGAAGTTACTCCGGGGATCCGATTAGTACGTGATGAATATTTGATTTTGTTGGGAGCTCCAATTTTAGAAGACGCTATGCCTGCCATTTTTGAAGCCAAGCTGCACAACTATTACCTAATGTCACAACGTCTGCAAAATTTACAACCCCATGAGCCCAATAATAAAAGACGAAAAATCAAAGAAAGTGCTTTAATACAACTAAATGCAGATAAATGTGTAGCTAGTATTTCAGCCGAATGTAGTCAAATTTGGTTACCAATGTTAGAAAGAGAAATTTCCAATAATCAATTACCTGCGTTATCAGGATAGCATCATAAGTTTTTATCCAGGTTTTCTTATGATTTATCATTAGAATAGTTGTTAATCGATACACAGTTCAATACACAAAATCACCAAACTGAGTTATACATGTTTTGAAAACAAAAATGATCATACACAAAAAGTAACAACAAACGCGTTTTATTAACAACATTTCCAAAATAAGCGAAAAAAGCGCTATCCCAATAAAAACCGTTGTGTCAGGTAGGGACCAAAAAATTATTTTATTCATTTAATCTTGACAAAGGTAGCTGGAACGCTACCGAACCGTCGAAATAAATAATAAAAAACATTATTGTGGTTTCATTCCCAAAAAATAAGAGAAAGAAGTAAATGAATGTACTAGTAATAATGTGTTGATTGGCCAAATTAAATGCACATTATTGAAATTGTAAGTGTCTATCGGCTTCAAGGAAGGTGAAAATTAGAATAATAAGTGTATATAGATTTACTTACGTTACTATCACAAAATATATTCATACGAAAGGCAGCACTTACCTGAAAATAGAAAAAATATAAATTAGAACCATTTAAATTTTATACGAGTAAAAGTTTTGTGAATACTGAGCTCCAACAGCAATAGCAACGTCAACAATGAAAAAACTTAAATCTAATCTTATGCTTTTACCCAACAATAACCCACAACACACCCATTAAAAGAACTAGCTATAGTCTTCAACTTCCCAAATAGTTATTTTCAAAAATGAAACAAAAAGTTTCTAATTCAGTTGAAGAGGGATGTGATTCAATACTTGTTTAATAGCGATCACTATCCTATTGAAATTTCACTACCAGTACCACAGATAACAGATAGCTCACCAATGCAGTGCGGGAGTGTTTGTAAATTTACCGTAAAGCCGCGTCCACATTATAGGTCTGTTCTCACAAGCATTACAGACAGTCTTTGACAATCCGGATTCGGTGCAAAAACCCTAAATCGTTCTCCCGAGAACACTTTAGCATCTTTGCGCCGAATCCTGATTGTCAAAGACTGTGATGCTTGTGAGAACAGACCTTTTGTCGATCGGCAAATTTAATCCCATTCGACACGCTGCAATTATTATTGCAGTTGTTGGAAACCTGCAGCAGCGTTTTCCCTTCGCTGTTTCCCGTCGCTTTCGAAGATTTTGGGTACGACCCAGCCTCGTTAATGGTAGCAAAAATATACACAGGAAATTATAAAGGATTTACCGCTGGATGAGGTTGTTGAGTTAAATGACTACATTTAAGGTGATATCAGACGGTTCACTTTTCGTTCATTTTTGTCGTTCACTCGGCATCTTTCACTCGAAATGATACATCTGAACTCAAAATGTAACAAGAGTGCTGAATGAATTCTATAATGAACCGATTTAACGATGTTAGATTCTAACATTCGGTATCATTCACTCCCAGTCAGAATGAACGAAAAATGAACCGTCTGCACACAAAGAGAACGTTCACTCGGATTCAGCTATCTTGTCTCGAGCTCTGTAGCAGCTGCACGTCACGTTGCGTCGGTAAATTAGCGACAAAATGGTGGTCACCCGACGACATATTTTGAAGAAGAACAGATGAATGTTCTTTTCTTTGTCATTCACACTAAGTCGTGTGAACATGGAATGAAAGGATAATGAAGCATTCATTTGCGTGAATATTCACTCGAGTGAACCGTCTGATATCACATTTTTTAAGCAACATGCTTCGACACGTCCAAACTAGCCATGTCGATTCGACTTCCTTTTATTCGTACCGACTTGGTTCGGGTTGCATTCGATTCGGGATTCGACCCGACAAGAATAGACAATGTCGGGCGACCATCCACACTGGATCGGCATTGTCGATCGACACCACGCGGCTCAATGGATTACGATGAACTAGAGGTGGACCCATTTTTCGTTCCAGTATTTGATCCCTAAAATAATATGTTACCAAGTATTTGATATTTTACGAGGAGAAGAAGGGTGAATTACATATTTTATATATCAATTACTTCTTTCATGAGTAGTACAGGCTAATATACAACAAAAAATAGAAAAAATTGTAGTTCAATGAATCTTTTTCCACAGCCATATTTAATAAAGGCATTTATAGTTCTATAGGATTCTTACGATAAAAAGACGATGATGTCATTTTTAGTTACTTTCCTGCTTATCAGAATAAATATTACCGTACATACAATTTATCCTCAACAGTCAGGGCAATTTACAGCTAAGTAGTTGGCAAAACTTCAAGACGTTGTCAGATCAACTGGTAAAATTTCCCAGTTTGTTTTGACGTTTATTGACATTTGATCATCGTCTAATATTCACAAGTTTTTTGGTGCTTTTAAATTCATTGTTTTTTTAAGATTAAAAAACAGTTATTGTCATAAGTAATTATTCAGACAAATCTGCAGTGTGTAGTTGATGAAATGCCGAAGCAGCTGAACAGTAAATGTCAAGAGATGGTAACATCTTTGTTGAGCTTTTTTGAACGAGAATGCCGAAATGGAGGCACGCTTCTCCCGCTTACTGCTGTAAGAGACGTAAGTAATAGTATTCGCTATTTGTATTCATTATTATTAATACTTTTGTTATTTGTTATATTATTCTTCCATAAATTGAAATAAGTATATTGTGGAGAGTTACAGAAGCTTTACGACTCAGCGCTACCACTTTTAAAAAGAAAAACTGTCAATCTAACATCAGATTGACTTTTCTAGTTTTCGTTAAGTAAAGAAAAAACTAAAGCTTGGCAACATCACATTATTTTGTTTTGCAGCGTCATCGTCTTTTTATCGTAAATAAACTATATCTATAAGCCACTCTGTATAGGCTCGACCCAAGAACCAAAACAAAGTCAGTACAATTGAAACATATTTTTTGAATATCCAAATTCACTAATCGCTCTTTTTTATATACTCTCCGTTTGGTCTGTTACCGACAAATTCGAAACGCTGCTCCGTTCACATTTATTTATTGTTTTATGTTTGACTTTAATGCGTCAATTAGTATAAAACTAACTTTTCATTGGGTGATTATACCCAGTTGTTCATTTCCTCTATATTTGTCTTCGGAACGAGAATCATTCGCTGCAGTTTTGTTACGACAGACAGAAAAAACAAAAGCAGTTAATTGAAATAGAATTGTCTCAGTCAGTTGCATCGTCGATATCGTTTTACTTTT
>CAJUYG010007882.1:0-10410 GCA_910591675.1 Galerucella calmariensis | reverse complement strand
ATTGTGTAGAATCCATTGTTGTTGAGGTGATTAATCAGGGTGTCTAGCACTATGTTCCACAGAAGGGGTGATAAGACTCCTCCTTGTGGACATCCCCTCATGACCAGTCCTCTTACTGTGATGTCTTCTACATTGATACTTATTGCTCTACTAGAGAGCATCTTGAGTATCCATTCTCCTACTACCAGAGGTACATTCCTGGAGTTGAGTTGTTGGGTAATTGTTGGAAAGGTTGTTTTATCAAACGCTCCCTCAATATCTATGAATATACCCAGGGTGGATTCTTTGTTGTCCAATGATCTTTCGATTCTGCCAACCACTTGGTGAAGGGCCGAATCAGTGGACCTTCCCGGAGTATATGCATGCTGATTTGGATGAAGTGGGTTGTGAACTAGCACTTCATCTCTTATATACCGCTCGCATAACCTCTCCATTGTTTTTAAAAAGAACGATGTGAGACTAATTGGTCGGAATGCTTTTGGTAAGGTGTAGTCCATCCTACCTGGTTTGGGTATAAATACCACTCGTACTTCTCTCCACTTACTGGGAATATACCTCAGAGCTAAAGAGGCTCTGAAAATTCCAACCAGGTGCGGCATAAGAATATCCATTCCCCATTGAAGTAGGGCTGGTCTTATTCCGTCAGGTCCTGGTGACTTGAAGGGGGAGAAGCCCGATATGGCCCACCTTATCTTGTCCTCATCAATTACTGCACTAGCAGATTGCCAGTCGTATTGTGAGGGTGTTGTTGGTACTTCCGTCCAGTTTGACGTTCCAGGAAAGACAGAACCTGGGAAGTGAGTTTCCATAAGAATCTCAGCGCTCTCTTGAAGGTTGGCGGCCTTGTCGCCATTTTCCCTTGTCAGGATGCCGATACTCTTATGGTGGTCGTTTGAGAGTGCTTTCTGTAGCCTAGAAATTTGTGGGAAGTCTTCGACTGCCTCACAATAGGCTCTCCAGGCTTCTCTTTGCTTTTGTCTGCAGACTTTTTTGAACTCTTTGAGGTTGGCTTTATACATTCCCCAGTCCTCTTCGAGTTTTGTTCGTTTTGCCTTGTTAAAGGTCGTTCTCGCTGTCTTTCTGAGGTGTTCCAGTTCAGGGCACCACCAGGTATTGGTCGTGCCACCTGTCTGAACCATCCTCATGGGACAGGATTCCTTATAGGCAATGTCTATTTTGTTTTGGATAGATACTGTGTACCTTTCCAGTTCCTCATTATTGCTGGGAGTCAGGACCTCTGTTTCCCGCAGAGCACCTTCTAAGAGTCGATTGTAGAGAGCTACATCCGTCCTCTTCGGGTCACGGGATTTTACAGTGGTCCTGAGATCCTGGCTTACCGTATAGGTCAGCCAGCGGTGGTCTGACATAGAAATATGATCCGACACCTGCCAGTCCTGAATTTTGTTTGATATTTTGGCTGTCGCCAGCGTAATATCTATTAATGTTTGGCTACGGGCGTTAATAAATGTCGGCTCCGTGCCTCTGTTTAAGATTGTTAGATCTTTCCTAATTATATATTCATAAAGAGACTTACCTCGGGCGTTGATATCCTTGCTGCCCCAGCTCAAGTGGTGTGAGTTTGAGTCGCAACCCAATATCAGCTCCACTCTGTGGTTGAGGCAGTGATCCACTAGTACCTCCATCTCTTTAGTCGGTGGTAGGGTGGCTGCATCTGAAGGTAAGTACCCCGATGCGAGTACCAACGCCGTATATTTGCCTTTTCCATCTGGACATTCCACTTTAACCGCAGTAAGGTCTGAGGTGCAGAATTGTGCCATCGGAGAGACTCTGTATTTCCTTGGGACGTAAATAGCTGTCCTAGGTTGCTGATTGCTTGGTAGGCTGAAAATTTGACCCGTTAGGCTACTGAAACCAGTAATTTTGGTCTTTATTATCCAGGGCTCCTGGATCAAAGCTATTGCATCCTCCAATACATCAAGGCGGCGACATAGTGTTGCCGTTGCCGCCTTTTTGTGTTGGAGGTTGCATTGTATAACATTCACCTTTTTTCCAACGTCCTTGCCCATGAGTAGGTTGCATGGAGTTGGATTATCTTTAGAGGTCCATCTGCTCCTCCGCTAGGGGAGAGACGACCTCGTTGTCTTCGGGTGCCTCCTCCGTCAGGTCATCGACTGTTTCGACGTCCTTTTCGGGACCCGTGGTGGCCTTGGGGCCAATGTCCACTTTATGTGGCTCGACTACCAAGGACCTCGGGTCTTCAGAGGTGCCCCCTGCTTCCTTCCTTGTTACCCTAATAGTCAATGAGGTGAACGCATAGCTCATCCTCATCGACTTCTTCTTGAGGACAGCCATATCCTCGTCTCCAATTCCGAAGACGAAGAGGTGTCCTTCTGGGTTCACCTTTACCTCATGGTGGAAAGTGCACCACCTTGCCACCGTCAGATCAGGGTTCTGCGCCCTAAGCCGACCAAGAACCCTCTCTTTTTCACCGGATGTTGTCTTGTGGACGTCCTCCGGGATCCAGAGCGAGGCCTTGGTCAGCTTAGGGAGCCTATCCACACTAACGATCGCCAGCGATGCCTCCTCCCACGGCTTGAGGTTTGTTGTGGCTTTTTTCAGCCACTCTAGCGTCCCGTCGTCATCGCAGACCACTCTGATGATTTCACCGGAGTATGTCCACGACTTAAACGTGGGCGCTTTGCTGTTGCTGCTGGAGGCGGAGAAGATAATCTTGTCCAGTTCCTCTAGCAGTTTATTTTTGATGATTCTTTCCCGTTCTGCAGTAACCTTACCGTACGGGTTAGTCTCATCTATAATAGCAACCTTGAGGTGCCTCAAGGCGGCATCCGAAAAGGTTTTGGAAGGCGCGGCGACATTTCTGTCGCTGCGCGGCTTCTTCAGCCTTCTTGGAGTCCCCTCCGTGGAGGTGCTCATGTGAGGGCGCTTTCCTGCAGGGGCAGCCGGTTCCATGCCTTTATTCAAAGCGGAGCTCTTGGCGCCGGCCGCAGGAAGTGCCTTTGCTGTTGGAGGTGGAGTGGGGGAAGAGGGGGGTGCATTTATAGTTGCTGCCACCCCTGATTCCTTCGCTCTCTTCCTCCTTTTGGCCTCGGCGCCGCAAATGCGCTTTCGCCTAGGCCTTTGTGTTTTATCATCACGAGGTGATCTTCCATGTCCAGCCTCATTCTGTGCAGTATTTTGGGGTGGACATTTCTGCCCATCCCCAGCTACTGCTTTCGATTGAGGTGAGCACTTCTGTCCAGCCTCGGGATTTGTTACAGTTGTTTTTTCCATGTGTGTTCCCACGAGCAGCAAGGGAAGGGTTGGTCACCTCTGGCAGAGCCCCGCATTACCAGAGGAAGGCTAATTACAATGGGGTTCCGCCCGGTTCCCCAAGGGGATCGTTCGTGACCGCATATCACCCTGCGGCCATTCAGCTGTCAGCACGATTCCTTACACCTTAGCTTGGGTAGGCTGGTCCGCGGTGGCATGTTTCGCAAAGGCTTTTGGGGAGGTTTAGCTCCCCTCACCCTACTTATTTCTGCCACTGACCAAGGGACAGACGACGCAGTCCCTTGGCCGTTCCCCTATCCGCCACCTGGGGACGCGCCCGATAGATAGCCCAACCCACGGGTCATAGAGCTACATATTGGGCAATCTAATAGCAGATGATAGATGGTTTCGGGAAGCCTTTGATTACAAATTGTACAGATTTCGTCCGGATTAATACGATATACCGCTTCCCTACAAGAAAATTTTATCATGTAATTGTTAGAAAAACGCAATTGAGCTATTGTTCTGGTGATATGGAGTGGAAGTCTCAAATGGAGGTAGTTTTGTGCAGTTGTTGATATAGAAATTTTTTTAAATATTGTTAAGAAAGATGAGTTATCTAGAAGGTTACAATCTTTGGTAAAAAGTTTATTTCGGAAACGAACTAGAAGATCTTGTTTGTTGTTTCTAATATTGCAATATGTAATGTTGTCCCAAAAATTCAAAGCATCAATTTGACAAAAGATTTGTTTAATTTGAAGGGCCCAGTTATACCTTTTATCGCACTCTTCTAACTGTAATTGTCTTTTGAAACAAATTTTTGGTAGTCTTGTGTTATCCATTAATAATATCTTTAAAAGCCAGTTTAATGCTAATTTAGAAATGTTGTATAACAATTTTAGCCGGCCGGTTTCAAGCCTCAGTGCGAAGTCAGGGGTGTTAGCAGGTAGAAGGGGAACCCTTTTTAGGAATGTGGTTTGAATTTTTCACAGGGCATCAGTATAGCGTAATCCCCAAATTGGAATGCCATTGCTCAAGGTACTTAAAACTAGCGAATCAAATAGATGCATGCGTGTAGTCCATGAATCAATTTTAGCTTTAGCCATTACTGGGATTACAGCGCCTATGGCTTGTGTTGCTTTTGCTATAGCCGATTCAGACATTATTCGAAACAGAGAAGAAGACGAAAAGGTGACACCTAGATATGATGATAGTGTATGATGAGGTTAGAACTAACCGATTAGAGTTAAATGTGAAGTAATGATTATCTCGCATATGATAAGTACCTCTCGAGAAACACATGATTTTGGTTTTTTCAGTATTGACTGATAAGATATTATTAGATGTGTATACTTCTAACATTTTAAGTTTGTTGCTTACATCAACTTCAGAGTCTGCCAAAATCACTAAATCATCCGCATATAATAGCATAAGAAGGTCATTGCTGTTGTCGATGTTAATGCCAACAGCCCCACTTTCCCTGAAAAAGTCTTCAATATCTGCTGAAAACAATGCAAAAAGAAGAGGGCTAAGAACTTCCCCTCGAAGAAACCAGTGGTTATGTTATGCGAACTTGTGTATTGTCCATTGCATTTGACACGCATATTTGCATTAATGTAAAAATTTCTACAAATATTGATCAGTTTGGAACTTATACCAAGTTTAAATAACTTATTCCATAAAAGGGAGTGGGATGTGACATTCTTCAGCCCATGTTGATAACCTGTCAAGTATTATATGCATGAAAATTTTGGCAATACAGTTAACGAGTGCAATGCCCCTGTAATTAAAAGAATCCTCTATCGGGCCCTTTTTGTGGAGCATAATCATAACCACGTCACTCCAGTTTTTAGGAATTACGCGAGTATCTAAGATGGAGTTAAATAAGGAGCATAAATAGAGAACCCAATTATTAGGTAAGGATTTAAGTAACTCATAGGGAATACCATCTAGTCCGCTAGATTTGTTGTTTTTGCACGAGTTGAATACAGAATAAATTTCAGAAGTTGTGTGTTATTTTTGTATTCTTTTTTGGAAGTTAAATACACATCTTTTAAGTGATTGTCATTAAAAGAGTTTTGTTTACATTTTAAATTATGAAGGAATTTTTCTCTTTAGTGATATACATTCTTTATCAAGCCAAGGGTTCTTAATATGTGCCTGCGATCCTTGTGAAACAAACTGCACAATACCCAAATCAGTAGCGGCATCATTAATTGCAAGTATAAGATTCTCATGAGATTTTTCTACGTCTGAGATAGATATTACACGAGGAGAATTCTGTAGAAGTAATTTATAGGGTAATATTACTCAATTTTTTTATATCGCTCAATTTTTTTATTATAATAGCTATTTCTCATTGTTATATCCCTCTCTGTCTGCTTGGAAAGTTCTGCTGTGGCTGAAATTGTTTTTTCCAGCCTTTCTAGCCTTCTGGGCCGCTTAACCCTTCTATTTTCACTAATAACCACTTTAGATGAGGAAGGTAATTCCAATGGGGGATTATTTTCCTCAAGAACAGGAACATTGTCGTTGCTGGTATTGAGTTCATTATTTGGTATATCCAAGCAATAGTCATGGTCTATATCAACTTGGATTGGAGAGAGTAGATTTGTAATGGTTGATTCATCAAACTCTACCTGGTACTCCAAAATATCTTGGTGACCATCAACCACTACTTGGCCCATAATGCCCAGTATTTCATCTTCCTCTGTTGATATTTGTATATCTATTGGTGGTCCTCCTCCGGTTCTGTTGCGGTGTTGTTTAATCATGCTTTTTTGCTCTTTGTTCTGGTCTTGATATCATGCCAAGTCTGAAATATTGGTAAATCAACCAAAATAATGAAATTGTGAAGAATATAGATATGACTTACTCTACTCCATTTTTTCCGATTTTTGTTTGCCCCTGGCATAGCGTTCAAATTGTTTGCTAGAGATTCCCATAATTGTTGGGCCTTCTTGTATGTGAAATCATTCGTGAATTTTCCAGAGTTTTTTTCCAGGGCTTTTAATAAAATTCACCAACTCCTTACGCTGATCGGATGTTATGTTTCCCTTTTTTTTCTCCATCTGATAATATTTCTAAGAATTCAGTTAAATCTAATTTTCCGTGTGTTATTTTCAACAGGCAACTACAAGATAGGTTCAAGTCAGAACGTTTTCGCGGTTTTTTCGTATATAAACAAAATTTTCATTATAACTATATTGTAAACATGTTGTAAACCATGAGAAAATTGACACATTGGCAGTTTTGGCACAGTGTTGTCAAGTTTTCATCCGACCACAAATTACGTAGACGAATGAAGAAGTCGTATAGTGTTCAAGAATGCACATGAGTCTTAGTATACGATTATTTCCATACGTAAAAGTTCGTATACGCTGCGTATACGTATTGTTGCGTATGAATTCGAGAATAGCACCCCTGAGCTAGAAATCTTCTCATTTCATCAGCAGTAATGTCTGCGAATTAACTTGCCTTTTTGCTTCTTGTTTTGTTACTCTCAGACATTTTTTGACCCCGTCTGTTAGTTTCTCGAACAGCTATTTCAATTATTTCGTCAGTAAAAAACTTTTTAAAAAAGTCGTAGGGTTTATCTGCGTCATTTAATTGTAAATTTATTTTTGGGTTATCAGAGAAAGGGAAATCTGGTGGGTTTGTATATAGTCAAGTTAAATTGAATGAAATGTCAAAAATGGACCTTATAATGCCTGGAGTGGGGAAAATAATCATCAAGTTTATACATTTTATTCAAAATAAAAAGTACACAGCCAATAAAACGTTTTTTACATCTTTTAATGACAAACAGGAAGAACAATAAATGTAGAATATTATTTTGAATCGCATACGATGTAAGGTAAAACGATTTTTTAAGGAAAGAAGCATTAATAAGTTTATAATTATTATCAGTGATCAGGGAACGACGCAAAGTATAACAAATAGAGAAACAGTGACCCTCTCACCTTTATTATTGAAATACAGAACAAGATGCATATTGTGGAGTACAAAAATAATCAAATATAACATTTTGAAGTTAAAAAATCACAAACATTCAATTAAAGTCGATAATCACTGAAATAGGAGAAGGAGGTATGGTTTTCAAACAAATAGCTTTTAGTAATTAAATTATGAACAAATATGAGAAGATAATCAAAAAATGGGCTGAAGAGGGAAATTATACTAAAAAGTACCAATAAAATGATGAATATACAAGGAACACAAAAAAGAAAACCTATACTGACATATCTTTTGAATGATATTGACAAAAGACTGATTATCAATCTGATCTATTTCAAAATACTCATAATGGTCTCCTTTCTGGTATCTTACGGCGTTTAAGATATTTATTACGGGTTATTTGAAATAGAGCATCTCTGTTAATCACTCACATGTCAATACCCTTCAAAACACGGTTCACTTCCTTAATATAATTAAAAAAGACAATGTTTGTATTTATATCAAGTGAGTGATCCTGTCTGTCTCCCTTGAGTTTTGTGTACTTCAAGTCTTTTCATGAGGGTCACTGTGCTGTGAAATTTGTCTTCGTTGCTGCTTCCGCTACTGCAAATAAAGAAAGTATATATATATGTAATATTCTATGTATTTCCTTTCTTTCTTCATCATCTTTTCATTATCTCTTCTTCTTCCTTAATTTTAATGTCTTCTTTACTCTTCATTTTAACACCAACTAATACTTCAAAAGGGGTCGTACCTATGCTTCGCTGATAGGTGGAGTTTATAGCGGTCTATACTTTGTCGACATATTTGTACCATTTTCCGGGATCTTCCAGACTGAGCTTTGTCAAAATAGGAATAAGGGTCCTATTCACTCTTTCCTCTTGCCCATTACTTCGTGGGACTCCGCAAGTCGTTAACAAGTGCTTAATATTTTCTTCCCGGCAGTATGACTCACATGCTTCAGAGCGAAATGCTGCTCCTCTGTCAGATATTATTCTGGAAGGGTTTCCAAATATTTAACGTTGCTTTTCAAGGCAACATATGACTTCGTTTGTAGTAGTTGATTTCGTTGGATAAAGCCAGACAAACTTCGAAAAGTCGTCAATTATTACAAGGATGTGTTGATAATTTTGTTCGTTGTTTTCATTGGACCCAGATGATCTATGTGGTAGGTTTCTAACGGACCTTCTAACTTTGGTATGGGATGTAGCATTCCTTCCTTCTTTCCCTCCTTCTTGTTTCCTAATATACAAGGTATACATTTATTGTTGATTGCTTCTATTTTTTCTTTCAGTCTTGGTATGTGAAATTCTTTATTTATTACTTCTTCTGTCTCTTTGTTGAAAAATGCCCTATCTCGTGAGCTTTTCTTATTATTTCAGTCTGCATGTTTTTTGGAACAACCAGTAATATCAGTCCATTTTCATATTTGTAATTATGCTCCAAATAAAAATCTTCATATTCTTCTGTAGACAGAATTCTTTTTATCGTCTTAATATGCTCGTCTTTATCTTGTGCTTGTCTGATTCTCTGAATAACACCACATTCCGTAGCGATTGTTAAGACTACAGGATTTCTACTAAGAGCATCCACGTGGGCCATCTGCGTACCTCTACTGTGCTCAATTTCATATTGGAATTCTTCTAGCATCAGGGCCCATCGTGCAACTCGCGTTGTAAGATCCTTTTTCTCCATGGTTTTTGTGAATGCGTCACAATCTGTAATTATTTTAAATTTTGTTCCAAGCAAGTAGATTTGGAATTTCTTTATGCTTCTAATGATGGCAAGTACTTCAAGCTCATAGCTCAATACTTCATCTCTGCAGGGGTCGTCTTTCTACTCATGTAGTATATTGGGTGCAGCTTGGAATCCTCACTAGATCTCTGCAACAGGCATGCTCCATAACCATGTATGCTTGCGTCGGTATGTAGTTTGGTATAAGCTCCTTGTTCATTAATATGCAACACTGGTTCACAAATAAGTTTTGCCTTTAGGGTTTCGAACGCTTCTCTTTGTGATGATCCAAACTTAAACTCTCCATCTTTTCGGAGTAAGTCACTCAAGGGCTTCGCGACATGGGCATATCCAGCAATAGATTTTCTGAAATATCCAGTTAGACCCAAGTAGGATTGAATTTGTTTTTTGATCGCCAGAATTTTAGCTTCGCCTGGTTGGACTTTTCCGTTGCTCACGACGAACCCTAAAAATTCTACTTTGTTTTCCAACAGTTGGAACTTTTTCTTTTTTATGTCTAATCCATATTCTTCTGCTACCTTTAACACAAGTTTTAGTCTTCTTCGTTTGCGCTCAAGATGATAACATCGTCCATATAGTATATAACATACTTTTTAGCAGTCAATTCTCTGAAGATATAAGCGATAAATCGCTGGAAACTAGCTGGACTATTGCACAAACCAAATGGACATTTTATGAACTCGTACAATCCATTCTTTAGAACAATAGTGCTAAATATCCTTGCACCTTGTGAGGCTATCTAGGACATCTTCGACAAGGGAAAGTGAGAATCTATCGCGTATTATATTTTTGTTTAGTTTGCAATAATCGCAACAAATTCTGGTTCGGCCATCCTTCTTTTCAAACAGGACTATAGGGCTGGCAAAATACAAACAACTTGGTTTTATTATTCCGTCTTTCAACCATTCCTCTATCTGTCTATCTACTTCTTCCTCCTCCGGTGCTGACAATCTTCTAGGTCGCTGATAAATTGGTTCTTCGCTTTTTAGTACGATCTTCATTTCGATGTTCGTCGTCTCTGGGAATTTATTGTATTTCTTGTACCTATAGAACCTAACGTTGTCATTTTTTAGTATTTTAGTATTTTAAGTATTTCGATTTATTCTATGCAAAATATATAAAAAAATAAAATAAAATAGCAATAGGTATATACCGCTATACCTGCATAAATTTTAAGAATAAAAAGTTATACATATACAGCTTGTATTTTACTTTTCTGCTGCTTAGATAATGTCCAGCTTTCACATCCATATGTAAGAATAGGTTTGACGACTGTTTTATATACTGTCAGCTTTGTTTTCTTGGCTATCTCTTTTTTCCAAATAAATGTTTTATTCAATGTATAATACAACTTTATCACGCTCTCTACCCTATTGTTTATTTCTGCTTCATTTTTTCCATTCTCCTGTATTGTAACTCCTAGGTACTTGAAACTATTGGTTTGTTTTATTTCTTTGTTATCTAAGT
>CAJUYG010007881.1:0-10410 GCA_910591675.1 Galerucella calmariensis | reverse complement strand
ATTTGTATCAATTTTTTTACCGTGAACGAAGCTTCCAAAATTCAGTGGAATGACGTGTGTCCATATAGTGCGGCCACAGAATACACCATGCCAAGAAGAAACGAAGCTTGTGCTATTTTACAATTCATTTTCTGAGTGCGCATGTCTGACAGTCGCCATTTTAAGCCCGTTATCTGTCGATGGGATGTGATTTTATTATTCACCAAAGAATTTCCGTATTTGTAAGCTTTTTGATTAATCACATATTTTTTGTGTTTTGAACGATAAAATTTGTTCACAAAATTACATTTATTAGTTATGGCGCCAAAAACTTGTGCAATTCGTGGCTGTCATTCAAGTGATGGATGATAATAATTGAAAAACACAACAAAACTTCGTTATCTATGAAGAAAAGTTTACTGTCGCTTCTTTTTTATAACTTTGTTGTCACAGATATAAGTACATTTTCTCTGGGAGTAAAATTTAATTTAGAATCTGGTGGAGTGTAACTTTCAAATACATAAATAATACAAATTTTATAAACAAGCACCATACTTATTGTAATTTTATATCATCATTCACTGAAATTCTTCCTATTGTAAACTTAAATTACCTATAAATATATTATCTATTATTATTGTATTAGATTTTAGACTTACCCTATCCTACATATATAGTGCTACATAAATACATACTTACTCATATAATTTCGATAACAATATAGAGAATAAGAATACAGTAGAAAAAATTGACCTTTATCCTAACGTCATACCTACTAACCTCGCGAAATCAATTAGGCAATCCAGACCACGAGATCTTTTCAATATGGCGGCGACGGTCAAACATTGGAATCAGTAACGTGTCAGACCTATGCGTGTCAGTTTCGTCCTTTTATCTCTGCGATTCTTTCTCTCAACATCTGCAGACCTTTTTTTTACTTTCTGAGACACATGTCCCATATGTTGATATGGTACCCAGTCAGGGTGGTCTTTATCTTCGAGGGCAGCAGGTTTGCCTAAAATAAGTTAATACCTACTTGAGTACAAATTACGTATACTAGGAGCTAGAAGAGTTGATATGCTATTCAAGATAATATTTGATAAGAAGCCTACCAGCAGTGACTATAACAAGAATTCTTGTTATAGTCACTGCTACCAGTTATAAAGTGTCTACTGCAAACTTTCTGGTGTTTCAATATAGATTCGGTCAGATCGTCTCTCTTTATTGCCGCAATCCATGCAGCCCTGCGAAGTTTGGTTGAATCGTTTTTCTCCGTTGAAAACCTATGTTTTATCTCTGCGGGAACGCGATAAAACGAAACTTCATCACGATTAGAACGGCTTCCACAACCAACCACAATACATATCGAAGGCATTTCACAAGACAAACACTTTACTATTCAAAAATCACAATTTACAGCCAAAAAACAGAAAGAAAACCAATGGATAAACAAACACTCAAACACAACATTGTTATTTGTTTGACCGTCGCCGCCATATTGAATTTATTTTGACAGATCGATGGATTGCCTAATTAATGAGTCAAAAATGGCTACAATTACTTTGTCGTGTGCGTAAATACGTTGACTGCTTGTTTATCTTGTTCAGCCACCGTCTAAGAAGTGAGGTTAAGTTGGATATATTCATTAAATGCGAAACAGAAAATTCTGTACTTATCGTGGAATAAAAATAATAAATTAGAGGTCTTGAAAAAACCGATTTTATAGAATTTATCTAAATGCAAATGATGGAACGATTTGAACAAAACTCGATGTATCAAAATAATGACAGTTGTCATAAGAGGTCAAAATAAATTCTTATGAATACAACCGATTAATCGTTTTTGGTGCTATCTCTTTTCAACATTTGGAAGTAATAATTAGAGTTACATAAGAACGTATGTCATTGCTTGAAAGACAAGTGTACGTATATTGTATGATGTGTTTAAACTGTCAGTAGAAAAGGATGAGGTATATAAAGTTTGTGTTTACTACTGTTCATTGTTAGTGACGTCAGGGTAAAGGTCAATTTTTTCTACTGTAATTCGGTTAAACAATAGCTCATTATTTTTAATAATGGATGGTACCTACCTAAAAAACAGAAGCCAAAACCTATATTTATAATATTTCTCACAATATTTGTTGGGCTAATAAATTAACTTGAACAATTCATAAATTGAGTTTAAGAATTGAAACTTTGTCGAGACAAGTCATAAAAATAAACAATTATTATTTGAGATTCTTTGGTTTCACTTTTTCGCGTGTAGTTAACATTTAATTTACATTTTGTGAACAATTTTCTAAGTGTAACTTAATCCGTTATCTGTCCGTCAGTTTGAAGGAAAGTTAACGTTCTCATAATGACTTCACTTAAACTGACATAAAAAGACATCGCTAACGTAGTTACCACAAAAACACCGATAGAAGTGTATTATTTGATTCCAATCATGCAGGATACCCAAAATTAAGTGCCGTAGTTTCACCACTTTTCAAATCCAGATATGCAATTTATTTTTGTAGCAACGTTTTTTGGAACACTCTATAAAAGTCAAAATAAGGTCCCAAGTGATTTTTGCATCGCAACGCTACACTAACTGGACACATTATATAATATTTAGGAAAAAATCAGTGTTCAGTGCTTTTGCAGGCAGGGAAATGAATTTATGATATGATTTCCCTATACTCCTATTTGAAGTCGTCAATTTTTTTTAAAGGAGATACAGTCCAACCCGGACCACATGACTTGCTACTTTGATTGCCTTGAACCAATACTTAGGATGGTATCCATTGTACTCTTTTTTTTAGTTTAATTCATTCATTCCGTAACTTAATCTGTTATTATTACACATTTCATTCTTAAAACCTCAAATTCAGTTCCGCTATGATCAAAAATTGTCAATTGAAAATGCTCAGCCTGCATAATCAAGAAGCATTCATACTTTGTGCATAGCATATTTTTCACTTTATGTTTATATTGTAAAAAAAACACAAACACCACACAACATTATCGGAAACTCCAAACCTTTTTTTTCCAGGGTAGTATGAAAACAATATGTGTCTCTTATACGTAAAAATAGGTTTGTGAACTCCATTTTTTTATGAATGGTGTTATAATTAAACTATGGTAAACAAATAATGCTTGGTTAATATTATTATTTTTCAATTCACCCAATGATGCTAAAATACAAAGTACCTATTTATGTGGTCGGCCCCTTCACTTTTTTCCCAAAAACCTATATTTTCTGCGTGTTTGGAGTCCCCAGCAGGATAGTAAAACATCCAAACTCAGCACCAGTTATTTGGCATCAGATCTATAGGTTGAGCAGCTGCTATCTTTTGTTTTTTCGAGTTGGAATTATGATTTATTCATTTCGATGCGCAGAGATGATATGGAAAGTGCAAACGCACTCCATTTTCTCCTATCTCGCCTCCCCTTTCTCCTTATGCGGGTGGGTCTTTTCCTAGAGCTTTTAAGCCTTTGTTAATTACCGTTTGCAAGTCCAAGAGAAAAATTCTCCATTTTCTGTTCACATACAGCTAGAGTTTCGAAACGACAAATTATGTTTATAGAATAGACCAGCCCATGCAAATCGGTAGAAGCAGGATTTTTTGTTGATTATTATAGGTCCAACCGGAATCAGAAACTGTCAGAAACTCATAATTAATCAGAAAATAGTTGACCATTGCAATAGGTGATCTAGAGATAGACGAACGCATGCCAAGTCAATTATAAATAACTTTGCGCAAATGTGTCAAAGAATATGCAGGATGTTTTGTTTTTCCTATACAACGTTACGAAATGAGGACGTCAGATTGACAGTTGTAAATGTTTTTGTGACATAATTCTAATAATAAAAGTTGTGAAGTAATTGTTCTGTAAGTTATAGAGTATATTAAGTACCAAGTGTCAAAAATTTTTGTACAGTCACCACTTTTCTGAATGGAGCGATGCGGAACAAGTGCCTTATGAAACGATTGACTGAAAATGTTTTTGACACTTGGTGCTTACGATACTTTTTCTTCGCTAGCAGAAACAAAACATAGTTATATTATTTATTATTTCAATTATATCCACAATATGACAGATAATGACTGCTATATTATATATTATTTATTATTTCAATTATTATATCCACAATATGACAGATGATGACTGCCGTATCATTGGAAAATCAAATGACACAGAACTACAATATTATCACGGAATATTATATGAATCACGGAAGATGCACTTGATGTGAAGCTTGAAAAACAAAGATAAACGAGATGTGACTTTTCGCAATTCAAACCTCAAACACTATATTCTAAAGTGACGTTTTGCTAATGTCAACCCGTTTTTCAGATGCGGCTTTGGGACGAAAGTGGAAAATGTGGTGGAAGCTTGTGGTGGTAGTAATAAAACACTCGATTAGTGAAAAGATAGAGATTTACTTCTAATAAATTACAAATTATAAGATCATCAAATTAACATAAATATGACACTTTGCGTCATTGCATAAAAACACCAACTAACTAGAATATATTATCGATACATAGTACAAATACAATATATAGTATAAATACAATTTTGAGTGAGACTGCTACAGAAAAACATAATTATATTATGTTATTTTAATCATATTCACACAACAGACAATGACTGACGTGTCATTGAAAAATCAAATGACTCAGAACTACAAAGTTATCACGGAATATTGATTAAAAATTAGGAACAAAAGATAAACGAGATGTGACTTTTTGCGCTTTGAACACTAGTGTTTGAAGTGTCGTTTTGCGACTGTTAAACCCATGTCTTAGATGCGGTTCTAATGATGGAAGTGGAAAAATTATGTTACTTATACAGGGTGGAGCACTATGAACGAACTATTCTCTGGCTTCTTAACGGCAAATAAAATTAGAACAAATAAGACGTAGAATTAAGTAGATTCCTTAGGACTATAATTTAATAATATTTTGGAATATACAGGGTGCTTTATCACATTTCTAAATTGTACTATCAAAAATATTATGAGTTCATCAACATTTCCCTATACCTGTAAGGAGTCCAGATTCATTACCCTAAGGTTGAAGTTGGTTTTGTTTGTTCAATGACTAGTTTCAGATTGTATTGCTATTTTAATATTGTCAGATTGAAGTATTTATTGTCAGTTTTGATGTAATTGAAAGTTAATTTAATAAAAGTTTATATTTTCCTCCATTAATATTTGCGTTATTAATAAAAGTGACTGACCATAATTATTAAATAATATTTTCATTCTGAACATCACATTTGTGGCGACCGTGACAGGACTTATTTTTTGTGATTACGATTGAAAATTGATAATTTGGTTTATATGAAATGTCAAACGCAATATTAGACAAATTAAAAAGGAGCAGAAAAGCTGCAAGAGCTGCATTTACAAGAGCGTTATCAGCATTTAATGAAGAAATACATCAAGAGCAACCTGTGGTTGAAGATGTTCAAGTCACTTTTCAAATACTGGAGGCCAGATCTTTCGAATTGGATACATTAAATACTAAAATTTGTGAAGCTATGGTGGATTCAACAGCTGAAAAAGATGATCATGAGAAAATGATGGAGGATGAATATGAGGTAGCTGTTGAATATACAAGTAAATATTTACGTGCAAAAATTGAAGCTAATAAAATGAATAAACAGAATCAATCAGATCAAAAACTAATGCATCAGCAAGTAGCAGCTACTGGTAATTTAAAAATATTCATGAAGATAATAGTATCACAAAAGAAGATAAGTTCCAGTATTTAATTCAAGCTATGATAACAAATTCAAGAGCTGCAGATTTAGTCAACAGTTTTCCACCATCAAGACAAAACTATGATAAGGTTATCAACAGTTTAAAAAGTCGTTTTGGTAAAGATGAACTACTAGTTGAAGTATATGTAAGAGAATTGTTAACACTAGTAATTAGTAATGCTGTAAAATCGAATGTACAAACTTACAAAAATTTACGATAAGTTAGAGGCGCAATTACGTGCTCTGGAATCACTTGGCGTCACTAAATATAAATGTGCAACCATGTTATATCCATTAGTTGAATCATCTTTACCAGAAGAATTGATCCGAACATGGCAAAGACAGGCAACTGCAATTAAAAGCGACAACATCGAAGAGAGATTAACCAAGTTTACTGAGTTTTTGCAAGCTGAAGTAGAAAATGAAGAAAGACTGCGTATGGCTGTCAGTGGATTTAATTTAAATAACAACAAACAATCGAGTTATACGAATAATTTTAAATTTGCAAAGAAAAAAGTAAAATCGACAAATGATATTGATATTCCAACAGCTACTGGTTTATTTACAAGAGAAGGTAAAAATGTCAAGAAAAACATTAAAACCTATCCATGTATATTTTGCAGTGAAGATCATCGTAGTTCAAGATGTGGTAAAGCTAAACAAATGGAATTGGACGAGAAATGGAACATTGTTAAAGAGAAGAATTGTTGCTTCAACTGTTTGATTCCAGGTCACAATACTCATGCATGTAAAATTAATTCAAAATGTCAATAGTGTGGCAAGAAACATTCGATATTGTTATGTCGAGAAATATTGAATCAGGAAAAACCAACGAAAGAAGCAGTTATAGAAAATTCAAATAAATACAATCAAGAAGCTAACTTAGCTAATGTATCGTTGATACCAGAAGTTTGCCTTCAAACCGTACGTGTGACATTAAGAAATGATACTAAAGAACGAGTTGTACGAGCAATAATGGAAAGTAGATCACAGCGATCATATATATCATATATCAAAGCGAGCAGCAGATGAAATGAAATATCAACTATATTGTGAAAATCAAGTTGTCCATTCACTATTTGGAGGAACAAGAACGAAACCGCAAGATCATAAAGGTTATCTTATCCATCTTAAAGGTTTGAATAATGAATACGCTTGTAATTTTATGGCGTTTGATCAGGATATAATTTGTCATGAGGTTTCCAGCATCAATAATGGACCGTGGATTCAAGAATTATTAAACAAAAATATTGTACTAACTGATGTGGGTCAAAGTTCTGATCCTATTGAAATATTGATTGATGCGGACGTACTCGGAAAATTAACGACTGGAAATTTACATAATTTAGAGTGTGGAATGACAGCTATTGAAACAAGGTTAGGTTGGACACTGATGGGCAAGAAACCAACTACAGAATATTGTAAGAATGATGCGGCTTTAATTGTCACATCAATGTTTATTCAAGAAGCTGATATTTCAAATTTATGGAGTTTAGATGTTATGGGAATTACTGATCCGATTGAAACAAACTCGAAGAAAATAATTCAGCAAGAAATGTGTGAAAGATTTCGTGAAACAGTAATCATCAATGAAGATAAAAGATATGAAATATGCCTTCCATGGAAAGAAAATCATCCTGATCTCCAATCAATTGAAGAAATCGCTCAAAAAAGATTACAAATCACGACGGAAAAATTGAAGAAAGAAGGACTTTTTGAAGAATATAATCAAGTATTAATGAAATGGCTCGAAGAAGGAATAATTGAAAAAGTTACAGCTGAAGAAGAAAACACATGGGGTCATTATCTTCCTCATCGTCACGTATTAAAAGAAAATAGTACGACAAGATTGAGACCAGTATTTGATGCGTCAGCAAAATCTAAAAATAGAGTATCTTTGAATCAATGCTTAGAAACAGGTCCTAATTTAATAGAATTAATTCCCTTTATGCTTTTACGTTTCAGAGAGAAGGAAATAGGAGTAATATCTGATATTGAAAAGGCATTCTTACAGATCAGTGTTACTCCAAAAGATCGGAATGTCTTACGTTTTTTGTGGTGGAAGGAAGATAATGTTATTGAAGTTTTACGACATTCAAGAGTAGTATTTGGAGTAACTAGTAGTCCGTTTATATTAGCTGCTACAATCAAACTACATTTAGAGCGAGTAGCACTAGAGGATAAATTTAAATCCATGTTGGCATCAATAAACAAACTAATTTCATCTTTTTATGTCGATAGTTGTGTAACCAGTATGGATTCTGTCGAGGAGTTACACCAATTCAAAGAAGAATCAACGGTTCTGATGACAGAAGGTGGTTTTAATTTATGAGGGTGGGAGTACATTCATTGTGTAGAGCCTAATCAGTTGACATCAATTCTTGGTCTTACATGAGACAAAAAGAGAAGATGTATTAATGCTAAAATATTCAAATTTATCTGAAACAGTCCAATAAAGATAACGAAGAGAGTTATTTTATCAATCAGTCATAAAATATTTGATCCAATCGGTTTTGCTTGTCCAGTACTATTACACCCTAAGTTACTATTACAGAGAATTAATAATTTAAAGTGGTATGTTGAAGTTCCCCAAGAAATTAATTGAAGAAAATTTCAAGAAATGGTATTGGCAATTGAAATTATTGAAAGAAGTGAAGATTCCACGTTGGATTTCGTGTAATAGCGAAGCAGAAAACAGAATTTCATTTCATGTACTCGTTGATGCTAGTCAAGCAGCCTATGCTGCAGTGATTTATATGAGAACACAGACCTTGATGGATACAAAAATACAATTGATTGCTGCTAAATCAAGAGTATCTCCCAGTAAAAAGATGACTACTCCTCGACTAGAACTGCTTGCTGCAACAATTGGTGCTAGACTTATGAAAACTGTCCTTGATTCTATAAATTATAACCAGCAAGAAATATATTTTTGGAGTGATTCAACTACAGTATTAACATGGATACAGCAAGAGAGTCAATGGGCAACATTTGTATGGAATCGTGTTCAAGAAATTCGTAAAATAACAAATGTTGAATATTGGAGATATGTACCAGGAGTTTTGAATCCAGCTGATCTACCTTCCAGAGGTTGTACAACAAATTATTTGATTGAGTCAAAATGGTGGGAGGGACCAGATTGGATCTATAACTCCGAAGAATGGCCTGTCGGTGAATTTTGTATTAATAATGAGGAAATTAATAGCGAATTGAAGAAATCAGCGAGTAAAAATAAATCTGAAGATAACATTAATTTAAGCAACATGGAAGAAGATGACTCGATTAATGAAAATAATGATGAATGGCATTTAAGTTATTTTTCAAAATATACTAAGCTCATAAGAATGTTTGGTTGGATGAAAAGATTTATTCATACTGCTCAAGTTACTGTTAAATCTAGAAATCAAGGAGAACTTTCTGCAAGAGAGTTTGGTAATGCTGAGAAGATTGTACTCCGACTTGTACAAAGGGAATGTTTTTCTGGAGAACATCCTCGAATTAAAGATTTCAGAGCGTAAATAGATGGAAATGGTTTATTGAGAATAAAAACTTCAATAGCTAATCGAGACGATGATATTAATTTTCGTGAGCCGATAATATTAAGTCCAAAACATTCTGCTATTTCAAACTTGATAAAACATTATCATGAGAAACTACAACATGCAGGTGTCCAAACGGTTTTTTTTTTATTCAATTTATGTGCTCGGCAACTATGGCCACTTGCACAGGACGATTACAAAAAAACAGTAATTATTACAGAGATTTACAAAAAAATAATTTAAAGTTTATGATATAGTGATATATTTTTCAAGAAATTCAGTGTTGGCTCGATTTGGTTTGGCTCCCCTAGGATGTCTTGCAGCTGGGATTTGAGATTATGTTGTCGTCTTCTTGTGCTAAATTGGCGACAATCAACCAGGATGTGTTTAATGGTAAGTGGTCACTGGCAGCTTTGACAGGAAGGTCTGTTGCTTGAGGTCATTGAGTAGCTGTGCGTGAGTTTGGTGTGGCCTATTCGAAGTCTCCGAAGGATTGATAATTCTTGTCTAGAGAGTTCAGTAGGCTCAGTAAACAGAGGTGAGTTGAGAATAGGCTGGATGGATACTAGTGAAGTCTTGGTGGAGCTCCAGTGAGTTCGCCACGTATGTCTTGCTTCTGCCTTAATATCCTTGCAAATTTGGATATGAGCAGTAATTGTGGCAGTAGTTGAAGCTGATTTGGCATGCTGATCGGCCAGTTCATTTACAGGTATACCTATGTGTGAGGGTATCCATATAATGGTGACTGTGGTGTTTAGGGAATAGATATGGTGATAAGAATGATGGATTTCTTGGACAATGAGATGTTCAGTAACTAATTCTTGGATGGATAGGATAGACGCTAGAGAGTCTGTACAGATGGCAACTTTTTTAAATGAGATCAGAGAGAAATTTTGGATACTTCAAGGTAGGAAATTCGTAAGAACAATTTTAAATAAATGTATTATTTGTAAAAGATTTAAGGCTTCACATGCTGATATAAGCCCTACAGCATTACCTAAAAACAGGGTGAAAGATGCAGTGCCATTTGAAATATCAGGTGTCGACTTTGCTGGTCCAGTTTATTTGAAAGAAAATCAAAAAGGCTGGATATGTCTATTTACTTGTGCTGTTTATCGAGCAGTACATTTGGAACTAGT
>CAJUYG010007880.1:270-10410 GCA_910591675.1 Galerucella calmariensis | reverse complement strand
AAGATGTTGAAGCGGAGTGTTCGTGTGTGCTTTGGTTCTCTTGATTGACTGTTACATTAATAAAAAAATCGTTGCTATAGACACATTACTCGTTTCTTTTTTTTCTTCGGGTTGCCATAGGATATCTAGTATTATGGATATCTATGTTTATTATTAAGCGCACGGAAAAAGGGATCGGGAAAAAAATTTCCGTGCGCTGTTCCGAAAATGTCATATTTACTGTATTTTATAAACAGTTGAAAATGTAGTATTTTCTGTTAAGTATAATAAAAAAATACTAACTGATAATAATGACTCAAAAACCAATAACTATTATCATAAATTATAGTTCATTTACGATAAGTTTGCAATTTTGACATTTGTAGTAACAATTGCAGCCACTGAACACAATCTAAATATCCAAAGTGTAAATGGAATAATTAATCATATAACGGGGGAAGCTACGTTCCAAAAGTTGGCTGCCGTGGCCGGGGTTGCCAGACTTATGTTGTCAAAATCAGACAATTTTATCAGAATTTCTTGTGCTGGTTTGTCGTTTTCATTCGCATTTTAGTTTGTTATGTTCACTATGTAATATATAATCTGTAATTCCCATAACTATTTGAAAGAGAGTATCAAAGACTGTGCCGCAATACATGAGTCTTTATCAAGTGGATGCAAGGAGATGGTAGCATCCCTAATATCATATTTTGAGAGAGAACGAGATAACGGTGGACCGCTTATTCCTATCACCTCCGTGAGAGATATAAGTTTTTAATAAATACATTGTGAATGAACTACATTATTATAAATAATAATATTAGATGAATATCTTTATAGCTGAGTACACATAACTAGAAAGTCAAGAAAATATATTTGTATTCTGTGTGAAATTTACTTTTTTTTTTCATTTTTTCAAATTTTTAACAAATACCTGACGAGTATAGCACTGAAGATGGCTTAACAGCCGAAAGCACTCTGTGATTTTAAAAAAAAATTAAAGTTTACACAGAATACAAATATGTTTTCTTAATAATATTAGAAACACAATTTGTTTCAATCTGTAAATTACTCAAAATTGCCAGTCTAGTGGAGTTATTTGGTGTTACTGATAAGTAGATGACGTTGATGAGGTTGGCATCGGCTGCAGGTCACATAAAGATGACGATAAAGGTGACGGCAACGGTTTTAAGTCATTCGTAGATGAAAGAATTTTATTTAATATATTTTTCTTATATCAAACTCCGGTGGTTTGATAGTTGTTTTATGACACTACTTCAAAGAATGTACAGGGTTATATCAAAATATCTTAATTATTTTATATTTTCAAAAAATTAAAAATGCATCAAAAAGCTAGAAAAGATATAGGTAAATGAATTAAAAATTTGCATAATTTCACTTCCTTGCACTAGTGCGGGAAAGTGGGTTAAAACGCACGGTCGTAGAAAAAAGAGTTTTCTTAATCCTAATTGCAAACTAAAATGGTTGGTTATATTTGCAGATATACCAACTCCGTTCAACTTTGAAGTGTACTTCAAAGTCCTTCGTGGTATATAGCCAGGAGAGTAGTTGTTGCTTCTCAGTGAACGGTCTTTGTTCTTCGATATACAAAGACACTGTAAGGCGCTACAATATTATTATACAATTAGCTTCCATTGATAGGGACGGATCAGTCTGTGATTTCAGTGTAACTGACTGACTGACTGACTGCTTCAGTCGTATCACGTTGACGAATGGTAGCAATTTCCTGCAGTTAATTGCATGCATACAATCGTCAACTCAACATTGACCAGTTGGATTATTATTTTTGTAATATACCTTGTTTAATGAGGTTGGATCGTTATTCCAAGACAAATAAAAGCACTAGTTCTGCTCGTTCAATAATTGGATACAGAGAAATAAAAAATAGCAGCATATGCTTTACTGAAAACTTTCTGTTTGGTCACAAAGTACAATATATAATTTCCTCGGTTCCGATCTTTGTTTTATGTCGTAGCATGTCAAGAACAAATAATCTGTAACAGGAGTGTCATTGCTATTTGGTTGGGTCAAGTGTCAGTGTAAATCACATACCAAGTTTTGTTTGTTTGTCAGGGGAAAAGCAGTTGTGTGTCACATACATCCTTCTCGCTGGGAAAACATACCTCTTAGGATCCTATACCCGATATAAAATGACCTTCACCGAGATGCTTATTTGATTAAACGTATTTTATATTATATTTAATATGTCAATAAACTTGTTGCATATGGGTTGCCTAACAAATTCAAGTCCAGGATATGATTATCAATTATTATAAAAAAAATTTTTTTACAAATTTCTCACCGGTTTGATAATTAAACAAATTCCTTACCAATCGAAAGTATGAAGCCTTTAGAATATGCAAACGTTAAGTTGCCTATTTTTTCCGGTCACAGCCCTCAGGTTGCTAGGTATGAACAGGTTGATCGATACTAGCATTTTGCACCGGTCTGATTATTGAATGAAATTTATATGATAATAAAGATTATTCAATTCTAAACAGGGTGGTATAGGGTTGCTTGCGAACAATCAGTCCCGAATTCCGGTTGTCGAATTTTAAAAAGTGAAATATTGCTGCGAGGGAATGTGTGCGACTGAGAGGTCCCAACCAACCATCCCCTGCGTTAAAAGAGGATAGCGATAGACTCGTATATGCATCATTTTGGAGTAGATTCTCGTTATAGTTACAATTGAAAAAAAGGTAGAACGTGTCGCGGGGCACAAGGTAGGAACTTTAGTTCCTTTTAAGCAAAAATTATGTAATACATAATGTGATAGATAAACGATTTGCATATTCCTCGGTGGTCGAGTAGTAAGCAAACCAGAATCTCACGCGGTAGACCCGGGTTCGATTCCCCGCGAAAAAGTTTTTTTTTATATTTGATTTTATTTTTAAATAATTATTCTGCTTGATATTAATAACGGCAACAGGTACCCTTCATGAGGGAGTCCAACTGGCAACATCTACTTATAACAGCATCGTATATTTAAAAAGGGAATCCGTAGTATTATACAAATTGGACAGACATTCAACGTTTACCACAAAAAAATTTGTGGAAACAAAATTGAATTGTTAAATTTTCAATTTGAAGTTATATTACAGTTTATAGAAATTTTTATTTTCTAGATTTTTTCTTAAGTGGTTCATAGAAAAAATATGCTGTTCGACTTGTGTGGATTGTCCATATCGCACTTGAACGATTGACATCCGCCTACGGCGTTTTGCTCAAATACGTCCTCGTGCGATATGGCCATCATATCCACACTAGTTGCACAAACTACTATTTCTATCAAAATATGCCATTTCACATTTTAAAACAACCTGCCAAATGTCAAATCAATTTATCCATCCATTTCAAAGTTATCGAATTAAAACATTCAAGTTTTAAAAATTTCAACAACCTGTAGGTATTTCGCAAAGTAAATGTGCTAGACCACTTAATCCTCATATCATTTTGTCCAGTTTTACGAGAAGAATCTACATGTAAACGTTGTGATTACCCTTACCGTTCAAGATGCTTATACCATTTTTTGCGCGATCGTATTGAAATAAATTCCGAATAAAATAATTTAAATTTCTTCGAAATGAACGAAATGTCGAAAGTGACATTTATAATTCTCGATCAGTTTAAAATATATTTTGCATTTTGGTGAAATTGTTTTTATGCTATTTATTACTTTTCGACGTCTGAACGGTAAGTAAATCACTTACCGACGTGTTCTTAGAAACCAGTAAACACAACCTACCGTCCTGACAACCGATGTTGTAAATAAACAAAAAAGATCAATCGCGCAAAAAAAATTATGGCAATAATAGTAAAAATTCATCCGAACAAATTCAAGTAGATCACCAGCACTGCGAATACAAGCTTTGCATAGAATTCCAATATAGCATCGGTGGTTCAGTGGTAGAATGCTCGCCTTCCACGCGGGCGGCCCGGGTTCGATTCCCGGCTGAAGCATATGAATCGCTGCTTCGTAAACGAGAGAGAGACTAAGGAGAGAGCTCTCGCACGCAAGCAAGGTACATAACGAAGCAACGTAACATAACGTAACGTAACGGTCAGATATTTTGCGTCGCGACCCCCGATCGCTCAAACATAAACTGGCGTAATGAACTGAAAGTTCCAAAAACGTGCTACTATTTATTGTTGGGAAAAATGGCAAAAAAGTCTTGATTGTATTAATTGCACTGATTTAGCGTTAAAGTGAGGTATCGAATTTTGCCAAAGTCTCCCCACCTTCCACGAGTTTACAGGCTGCGACTATACGGCAGCATTTTATAATAAAGGAAAAGTAAAACCTTTTCAGCTATTTTCGAAAAATGGAAAATATCAAACAGTTCTTGCATCATTAACAGATGCTGCTGATATTTTCATCGATGAAGAAATTAAAACCGTTCAAGAATTTACGGTATCAAGAAGTGCACCAACGCGAATGAGGCGAGCTATCGCATTTTTATGAAAAATTACTCTGCTTAAGAAGAAAGCGAGCAGTTTAAAAAAAAATAAAAGGCTTCGACTCCAACTCCATCACACCATGCTGGATATCATTAATTCAGAAAATTTCACGATTTATTTTCGTAAATTTCATGTGGCTCAATGCAACGGACCATTATGCATGAAACTTCAGCCTGAGAGCTGAGGTTGGTTCTTAGATGAATATTTGAAACCAGTAGGATTCATTGGGGATCATATACCTTCAAAGGTCGAAGACATTGTCGAAAGAACTGAAACGGAGAGTGATGACGAGGAAGGTTCATAAGTTGGAGATCATAGTTTTACTTTTCCTTTATTATAAAATGCTGCCGTATAGTCGCAACCTGTAAGCGCATGGGAGGCGGGAAGACTGGCATAATTCGATACCTCACTTTAATGCTAAATTAGCAGGTACACGGTAAGACCTTCATAGGTATGATAAAGAGTATTTTTGTTCCAACATAATAAACAGAAGAATTGTACCTGCCTAGAATAAAAAAAGAAGAGGTTAACCATGGGACCTATATTTAAAACCATCGAGAATTGTTATTATTTATATTGTAGAATGGATAGAGCATGGAAATAAGTCTTGACAAAAGGTGAGAAATAGATATGGTAGACGCTTTTTCGTATGTTAAGCACTCACATGACTTTAGCAAAAGTAACTAAGTATAGTACTTTCAATCTTAGTTCATTCGATATTGACGAGCAAAAAAAAATTCAAGTCTCAGTACATTAGTTCTCAAACAAGTAAATACTGTTCAATTCTCTCATACAATATTCAATAGCCTTTTATTCCTAAATAATGTAGGTAGTTATATGTACCAATGCAAGTGTATGATTGATTGAAATAACGAATACTATGATCCCATGACACATATTAATTCGAATGAAAGCAGCTTCCACCATCGGCATTTAGGGTGTGTACTGCTATTGCCACTACAGCAGACTACAGTCCCAGGTTTATTCAGGATATTTCGTTAGATGGCATTCTCTGTATGTGCTTTTATGATGTAATAGAGCCTGGACACATTTTCATCAGTTGATAATTTTGTTTATCATTTGTAACCAGGGCCGGCGCAATGATTTTTGGGCCCCGGGTAAGCGCCTTCAGCCCCCTTCCGCCAAATGGACGTTATGCAATTATTTTGTGTCTTAATTGTGCTTTAACCAGGTGACTCGCAATTAATTTCTATCTAGTTGGAAACCAGGGCAGACGGGCCCACTGCGAGAGACCGTGTACGGGGTATCTTTGCCCTGCTTGCTCCCCCTAACGCCGGCCTTGTTTGTAACATTTATAATATCATCATCCCTCAATTAGCAGAAGTATCATGACATGTGTGAATATGAAGGTATTATTTTCAAATCATGCATAATTTATCCCTTATATACTAACTACCCTACCCTCAATAACATAATCCTCACATCCATATAACAGAATTATAACAAAGCTAGTATCGCTAGTATCACACTAGCTTGTATTTATCGTCTACCTGACACATCGCCTACCACGGATGATATTTTGATATATACAATCGAGCAGCTATCTACATATGAAAATCTAGTAATCGTACACCTAGAGAAGAGTTATTTAAAGACAACTAAACTGATTTGTTTGACCCCCCTTTGTTTAAAACTAACATTGCTCATTTATTATTAAGAAGCCATATGAACGTGAACATTTTGGGAAATTTTGACATAAAAAAATGATTTATTCGGGTGTAATTTCTTTAATGTAAAAAAATTTGTTCTCCTTTATGCACACCTTCATACAATTGTTCTTCAGAAACTATGAAAGTCTACGAAGCACAATATAATATTTTGTTATAAAATATGACGAATCTATTTGGGTAAAAATTGTTTTCATTACCCAGAAAAAAACCTAACATCTTCAATAATATTCCATCACTTTAAAACAACAAATGAAATATTCATAGTAAATCATTTCAAAGTTTTGACAGAAATTCACATTTATTAAATAAGCCTATAGATTATTAGCCTCAAATAAGATCTACTTTATATCGAAAAAATAAGTATTTCAGTATAATTTTACATTTATTGTAACGAGAAGAAAAACTTATTTGCTACAAATCACATATTTCTTCACCTGTAAGAAATCACATTAGCCTACAAATTATGTGGCAATTGAAACAAAGAATTCTCACCCCACCCTTCCCTATTATTCAGTAACGGTCACCACCTGTATACGTTTGGCGTCAGTCTGCATGTGAAATTAGATCAGTTTTTGCAATTTTACTAATTATTTTGCTTTTGTGAAGTGTGTGGTTAAAGTGCTCTGGAAAAAAATCTTGTGGATACCATTGTTGGTTATGTTTTAGATCATGTAGGTATGTTTAATTTTAACAATGTATATGGTTTCCATTTTATAAATGTATGGTATCTATTTTGAAAATGTATAGTTTTCTTTTTAATACATCAAAATATTCAGCAGCAAGTTTTTTATTCCTATCCTGCTTTCCTACTGAACAGTTTCATGCATAAATAGAGACCATTAATTTATATTAGATTTAAACATGTTTGTCACAAAAATACTGTAATTTTAATCCGTGTCCAGACTAACCATCGACCAATTCGATCGACTAGTCCACACATACAAAACGAAAGTCAACTTTATTGTTCGACATAGTCTGGAAACGGCTTAGACAAATATTTGTGAAAAATATATTTTCCTGAGTCACCTAATTATTTAAAGAACCGTGAGGAAGTTACCCATACTGCTTAATACACCGTGAACTTTTAATATATCTCTAAATACATATTAAGAGACATTTCAAAAGCTCAGTGTATTGAATAGTGCATGTAGGTAACTTCCATAAACAAAAAACAATACCATAAATAATTAGGTTTTTTAGGGAAATATATTTTTTCATTATGAGGCAATATAATGTTTATGAAAATTATGGTTCGGTTATGATAAATATGTTGAATTTTAGTAAAAATTAATAGTTATCTTGGAGAAGAAACATTTGTTTCCAACAAAAAAATATAATTTGCTGGTAAGATACATTTTTTACGAACAAAAAACATATCGTTAACCCAGACAATATACTTTTTTATGGTAAAGAAATATATTTTACCGATACAATAAATTTTTTTATGATAAAGAAATGTCATTCTGCCATAAAGTAATTTTTTATAGTAAAACAATATGCAAGAATAAGTATTTGTTATTGAAAAACTACTTTATTTAATTCAAATGCTTTCAAAGATTAATATAACTATGTTGTCATTATACCTCAATAAATGTTGTTTGAGACAAATATGATACATTTTCACAAAAATAAATGTAATTTTTGATAGATAACTCATATTATTGATGACAATGAATATTAGTCTAAGATCCGGCTGCAGGATTAGTGCGCTTATCTTTTTTTTGTGCTGAAAACCAAATTTTTATGTATATTTATAATTAGAAGAATATATATTTACCAGGTTACCTATCAAAATTTGGCCGCCAGTATTTTTAATTGAATTATTTTTAATTTATTTTTGAGAAAAACTTTCGTTCACTTGTTTTTTGAATAAAATTACGAAGATTTCAAAAAATCACGATTGCCGTTGCGCACCTGGCCGCACCTCTTCGCAGCCAGGTGTAAACAGGTATGATTTCGATAACGTTTATTTATTAATAATATACCAAATTAAAGCTAATTTTTTTCCATTTATTATCATATATGGTTGCCCAATTGAATCAGCCCGCAAATGAGGGTTGCTGATTGTTGAGAATGATGAATATTTAAGGTAGAGTGAAAGATAGTAAGTACATCCGATCAAATTCGACATCAAAAGTATGTTCCGTACCCCTTCTACAAAACGAAACTGGAGATAAATGTGCCAACAATGCAGAATCAACACTACTACTTTCGAATACTTTCTCTAAAGTACTCACACAAGAAGATCCAACTACAGCATCGCCATACATTTCTGTGAACACTTTTCATCATCTCCTTTGATTCTCAGCAGGTGGAAGATAAACTTAAGGCACTAAAATCCAACTCATCACCTGGTCTGGACAATATATCATCACATATTTTGAAATCATTAGGCTCTATGTCATCCTATATCACGTATAATGAATGCTTCTTTTAAGACTCACACACTACCTCCGATATGGAAAACTGCCTCAGTTACTCCCATATTCAAAAAGGGCAATAAACTTGACCCAAGCAATTATAGGCCAATCAGCCTTGTCCCTATTGTTTGCAAGGTCATGGAATCAATTATATGTGACAAAATGTTTTCTTTTCTTCTTCAACAAAATATTCTCCCATCTCAGCAGCACGGTTTCATACAAGGACGTTCAACTTTAACAAATCTTTTGTTGTGTGTTAATGATTGGACTATAGCCTTTGATAATGGTTTACCCACAGACGTTATTTATCTTGATTTTGCTAAGGCTTTTGGCCGGGTTCCAACGCGTAGATTACTACATAAAATTGAACATTATGGTATCAGAGGAAATTTGAAGAGATGGATAGCTGACTTTCACACCTCAAGACAATTTTGTGTGCGCGTCAATACAACATTTTCTCCGCTGAAACCTGTTTTAAGTGGAGTTCCGCAAGGATCTGTTCTGGGACCATTGCTATTTCTGTTATATACAGCTGATCTCCCTGAGCATATAACAAATAAATGTTCTTTTTACGCAGATGATGCTAAAATATATGCAAACCCTACAACAAATCACCTGTCTCTTCAATCAGACTTAAGTGCAGTGTATAAATGGTGTATCGACTGGTTATTACCGCTAAATTTGGATAAGTGTGTCGTCCTACATATAGGTAAAAACAATCCGAATCTGTCGTACTACATGAACAATCATGTGTTAAAGACCGTATCATCGCAATGTGACCTCGGTGTTATTATAAACAAAGACTTGTCCTGGGCTGAGCATATTCTCTCAGTGTGCAAGAAGAGTAACTTTCAAATATTTTTAATGTATAGATCCTTTGGTAAAGTGTCATCGTCAACATTCATCAAGTTATACACGATTGGAATACTGCGGACCTGTATGGTGTCCTGTTTTAACATCTGATCATAATAGACTTGAAAATGTGCAAAGGTTACCCACAAGACTTCCTTACGGCAGAATACGACCTAGCTATGAACAGCGTCTTGATTCAGACAAACTAACGTATTTTAGTGAACGCAGACAACGTGGCGATTTGATAGTTACATTTAGAGCTATATTTAACATGTTTGGTGTTAATATGTCACCCATTTTTACTTTAAATCCTGATATTCGATTAAGGGGGCATCCATATAAGTTGAAGAAGGAAATGTTTGAGACTAAAAATAGAAGAATTTTCTCTCCAACAGAATATTTCCATATTGGAATAATTTACCTAGCAGTGTGGTCTGTGCACCGTCTGTTAATGCCTTTAAAAACCAGTTAGACCAATTTGTTCAGCATTCTTAATTCTTAATTTTGTACACGTATTTTTATTTTTGGTTTTCATTTATTCTCGTTTTCTTCCCATTTTTCAATTTTATAATCGGCTATCGCCTATTTATTGCTTGTGCTACTTGTGTTTTTTGTTTTGTTTTTTGTTATATGAGCTTTATAGAACTTCGGTTCTCAGCTCATAATTTATTGTAATAATAATAATAATAATAATAATAATAATAATAATAATAATAATA
>CAJUYG010007879.1:0-10412 GCA_910591675.1 Galerucella calmariensis | reverse complement strand
TAAAAATAACTAATAGTTGTAACAAATTAATTAAAAAATTATTCAACAAAAAACAAATTGATAAAAATACCAAAGAAAAATTGACAAACTATAACGGTATCACCGCAAAATTTTACTGTTTACCAAAAATTCACAAACCTACGTTATCAGGTAGACCAATTGTAGCATCAATTAACACCCCAATTGAACCCCTCACTCTTTGGTTAACTGAAATATTAACAAAATCTTACGACTTTGACAATGATTATCACATTGAAGATTCTTTTGAAATTAACAAGAAATTTAGCAACATGATATTACCACCAAATTACGTTCTTTTAGGGTTAGATGTAGTATCACTTTTTAGTAATGTCCACTTAACAATATGTTTAACAGCTATTAAACACAAATGGAATGATATCAGTAGAAACTGCAAACTTGATGAAAACACTTTTTTGGAATTAATAACATTCATCTTCAATAGTACATATTTTTCATATAATCACAAAAATTACCAACAAACTTTTGGAACACCTATGGGCTCTTCAATATCTCCTATACTAGCAGATTATGTGATGAATTATATTTTAGATTTTGTTATATCTGTTTTACCCTTTAACTTATTTTTTATCAAAAAATACGTAGATGACATAATTTTATCTCTTCCAAATGATGAAATAGATAATATACTGTTCTATTTCAATACTTTTGATCCCTACATACAATTCACTATTGAAAAAGAAAATACAGAACAATCTTTACCTTTCCTTGATACAAAATTCATTAGGGATAATGAAAATACAATCTCAATCGACTGGTATAGAAAACCGATATGTTCTGGGAGATATATCAATTATCATTCATATCATCCTCGAAAAACGAAAATCAACTTGGTCAAACAGATGAAAAATAGAGTTCTACAAATATCAAATCCCAAATTTCATCAAAAAAATATCAAAATATTATTCAATCTTTTTCGTGAAAACTCTTATCCTCCATATCTTTTAAAACAAATTTTATATAATGTATCTGACAACTATACTGACATTAATGTCATATCACGACCCAAAGAAGACACTGATATTGAAGTTGACAATACCTGTCCAATTTATATTTCTTTGCCATATATAAGATCAATCACACCCAAACTTTCAGGAATTTTTAATCAACATAATATAAAAATTGCTAATAAACAACATTTAACAATCAATTCAGTATTCAGTAGAGTTAAAGATAAAACACCACCAAATAAATTGACTAACATAGTTTATGAAATTCCTTGTGCAGATTGTAATAAGAAATACATTGGTCACTCCAAAAGATCACTCACCAATCGAATAACCTCTCACAAAAGTGACTGTAAATTATATCCTGACAGATGTGCCCTCGCTGAACACGCTTTTTACAAAGGCCATTCCATTGACTATCAGTCTGCCAGAGTACTCACAACAGAAAACATATATAAAAAACGTATATTTTTAGAAACAGCATACATTGCACAAGAAAATAACTGTATCAATAAAAAAACTGATCTAAACAACCTCAGTGTAATCTATGCATATCTTTTAGATTATGAAAAACAAACTAAACAAAATTTAAACATAAATCGCAATAACCTTTGATTGATTATTTTGTTATACCACATATTAAAAACTTTTTGACTGTCATTTTACATTGTTTTTTGAGTTTAATTTATACCTAAATGTCTTTTATTAAAAAAAATTTTTACAAACACAAAATTCTTCATAATCTCGCATAATTATTGTAAGTATATTTTATAATTAAGTTTCTTTTATGTACGTTTATATTTGACCAATGATTCATTTATAGTTCCTTGAAAATGAATAAAAAAATTATTCGAAAGCTCGGAAAATATATTAGAAAGAGTACACTAAGATATTTTATTGCCACATCCCCACAATCCTTACCTCTATTCATAAGTTGGCAAATAATTCCTTCACAAGTATATATATATATATATATATATTATTATCAGTTAAATTTAAATTAGAGATTAAGGTTGCTAAAAACTCTGCGGATATATCACTTGAACGATTATGAGCAAAGGATTCTGACATGAGTAAGTACTTACAGAAAAAGGGCGATGATCAACTTGATGTCCAGTAGATTGTGGATACTGTATTATATTCTGGATGAGAAGCTTCAACTGCTGTCGTCCAGGAATGTTTTCTATTTCTCTGAAGGCTGAGCTGCAATTGCTGTCCGTCAGGAAAATTCTTTTCTTGGGTTTTCACTAAGTTTCAAATTTCACTGTATATTAAAGTTCAAATCGCGAATAAACGTTTAAAAACGACGAGTTTCCACTACTAGGACTCTTTCGCGATCCTACTGACTGCGCCAATAATATTCTAATATTCAAAACTTGCTTTTTTGAAACCAAATTATATTGAATATATTTATACAATAAAACTTAATATTATAAGTGTAAGAAGAAAAGATATATGTTACTACTATGATTTATGCCAGAATGAATATTAATTGTTCTCTTATCTTATTTATAAACTTTGATTATCCTCGAGACTTGCTGAATCTGCACTATCCGTGTTCTAGTTTGACCGCTGTGAATGAATAGTACCATTGTCTTATTGAAATGTAACTTACTCATGCTGAATGAACTTAAATTGACGTACTCACATTAAATATTCCGTCATGTATGTATTTGTTTGAAATGAATAGTACGAAGGACCTGTTTTTCTTATAAGTAATCTATAGGTTGATGATTGTAAAAAGCTGGTGATAACATCCGTCTCGAACTGACGAAAATGTTGGGTACGTGTAGGCTTTTCTACGCCTCCTTGATTGTATGAGAATTAGTGTATTCAGAGAAACACCACACAGATTTTAATACTTCTAACTATATTTAGGATTGTACAGTAAGGTTATATAAAATACTACAAAGCATGTGTTCGACTTAAGCCAAAAGTTAAAGTGAGTGCTCTCATCGGAGCCGATCGCATCGACCGGGCATGCAAACCGCCGTTGCCAGATCGCACAGAAAACAAATTTTTGTAATGAATGTTCATATAATAATGAAGGTTTATACAACAAATATCTCCACTTCACAATATTTCAAAGAGATGTACCAATTCACAGGATATGCTTTTATTTAGAGAGCAGGATCGATACTAACAAATTGTGCAGCAGCAATTTTGTTAGTTTTTTAAGTTTTCCATTGTTTCCAGTAGCATACATTCTCCGATAAAATCATCGGATGCATCAATATTCCTACTCCCAACGACCGAGTTCTCCACTAATAGAATTTGTATTGCATATTTCACATACGTTAAGACCTTTATGTCAGGATTTATTCATACCCCAATTTTTTTGCTATACTCCATATATAATAAGTTGAATTTTCAATACATGTTTGACGTTATGTGATAATATATCATTTGTTATAATTCATTCACATTCTTATTTTCGCTACACTCTGTACATGTTGTGATACTTTTCAATGCATGTTCGATGTTATAACCTTCTCAGCGATATGTCACTTGTCATGATTTATTGGCACTTCAAATTCTGCTACACTTTGTTTATGCTGAAATAATCTTAATGAATGTTCAATATACATTAAGACCTTTTCAACGGTACATGTCATTTGTCATAATTCATTTGCACACTAACTTCTACTACACTCTTCATTATGGCACAAGCATTTTTCCCATACATCACCGATATTCTCTAACAATGCGACTGTTTTTTTGTGATAAATTTCTTCACAAGTCATACGTAACGGAGCGTATAGCGGTATTCATACTCCAAGCACAGAGGTTCAAGGATAGCGTCGCTATTCAGGCGAAAGTTTCATCAATTCGAAATAAGTCAACCACAATTGAGTCACGCAGCTGGGCTGGGTTAATTGTAGAAATTTGGTGATGTAAGCCAATTGATTGAATTTGGGGTGGGCTAATTGACAAAACTTAGTCTGGGCTTCAATTTAAGGAAATTGGGGGTTGGGACTTTGGGGGTCCTGAACATTTAAAAATAGTAACGCATGAGCAATAATATTATCTAACCACTTCCCAGTCCGTCATCCGTTCGGTTATTATCCATTTTTGCTATTTTGGAGCTTGGCTTGTTGTACATTTCCTTATGGAGATTCCCATGATAGCGTCTCCCCCATAAGGGCATAATCGGTACTACGATCACATGATTTTTCACTATTAACATTTGTTTTAGATGTAACTTCAAAGCCTACTGTGTATTCAGTTTTTTGAATACCGTTATATACTGCATTCCAGCTGGATGGGTTTGGGGTGAACACGGATTCTTGAAACAACTGGGAGCAGTAGATATTGCAGGATCTGGTGTAGTACATCTAATAGGTAATGTATATTTTCATTATATTGTCTTAAAAATAGGAAAACAAGTTTGTATCAGTATATATCAAAATTTTTACTCTTGTAAAGAATATCAATTTATTCAAATTCAAAAACTAGAACATTAATGATCCACTTAAAATTAATAATCAGAATCATTGAAGTATTAGTAAAAGTAAAAAGAGAATGTTTCCAATTTGCGGAATAAGCAGCAAACATTAGGTGAAATGCGATACATAAGGTCACACCTGCGAGTCATATAGTAATTAACTAAAACTAATTGATAGGAAATAGGGTATTTTTTGACAAGAATTTTGTATTTTAAACAATCAATATAAGATTTTATAGGGTTGTTACAAAAGGGTAGACCCATATTTTACTGGCACCACTTCTTATAACGATATATTTCAATCCATTTTCCCACACTTTCCAGATCCGATCGCGTTTTATCCAACCACTAATACTTTGCAATTTCACTCAAGAACTTCTTCCTAAATTTTGTAATTCATTTAGTTGAGTTATTTTTGTTTTTTGAACCTTTTTTGCCTCTGATTCTCCACCCTATAGTATTTTTCATAACTCTCTAATCATAATTGAGTTTCAACAAAGTTGATAACAGTTATACCACATATCTGTGTTGCGATTTTGTTCCTACGCAAATTTTTTTATTCAATTGATTCTTATGTTGGTTGTGGTATTTTGATTCAATTTTATTGATATTATCCTTATTTTATGTGTTGATAATTGAGTACAATTTGAACGATATTAAATGTTGAATGTCGACGAAGGGAGGCGATCAAGGTAATTTGGTTGAATGACTGAAAGTGCGCAAATCTGTTGGCAAAAACTGTTGGACTAATGATGATTCACTCATTTCTTGATCTTGATCTTGATCTTGACTGTTACATTTTGTATATGAATTATTTTAAATAGCTTATGTGATTATACATGTTCATGACTAATCATTGTGATCATCTCAGGATGCGATTGTGATAACGTATTACTTTTTTTCCCATTGCTGTATATCATTACTACATAGTGTTATTAATCAAAGAAAGGAATATACCTTATAAATGATCAGTAACACATATTTGTTAATTTAACTTGGCTTTTATTAGGCTTTTATTACTATAGTGATCTACTGTTCAATGCCCCTGTGAATTAGTGGTCATCACTCGCGAGTGCCAAGAGCTGAAACAATAAATAACGGAACCAGCCCGCATTACCCATTATTCAGCCACTGAGCTAATATCTGATGGGAATATTATAGTGCATCAAAAAGTTGAGCATATTCCAGAAATAGGCGACCATGAAATGATTTTGTTCAATATTTCATTTTATTTTTTATATTTGATTGAGAATTCCGTGAAACCCTCAGAACAGTCTGGATTTGAAACTGGTAACAGTTGTACAACAGCATTATTAATAATCTCTGATGATATCTTGACTGCTCTTGATAGGTGGAAGTTAACTGTGTTGTTCTTATTCGACTACTCGAAAGCATTTGAAACTCAATCATAATCTACTTTTTCCGATCTTATCATATAGTGGCTTGGGCATTGAAGCTGTATGTTTATTCAAATATCATCTTTCTATGAGAAGTTGAGCTGTGGAAGTTGATAAGAGCGTATCCAGTTTTCCATATATGAATAATGGAGTACTCCAAGGATCAATCTTGGGACTGACACTCTTCTATATTTAAATATCCAATTTCCCTGATATTTTATTATCGTGCTTACAACATTATTACGCTGACGATACTCAGTTATACAGGGTGTTTCATTGGGAAAGGGCCTTACTTTAACTGTAGATCGGGATCACTTTGGTGCTTCCAAAAACCTATATTTAATGTGTCTTCTGCACCTTATAACCGAGATACAGTGTGTTTTATGAATTTATCCTATTTCTTTCGAACCTCATAACTTCCGAGTTACCCTGTTTTGAAATTTGGTACACGTTATAAACATTACCAATAAACTCCATCGAAAGCATCTCCATGAAGATAATGCAGGTCCGGCTTAACAAAAAATTTCAAAGCTATAATTTATGCACGTTTTGGGTGTTAACAATGGTATCGGAGAGGTTTTGTTTTATTTTCTAGCTTGTAATGAAATCTATTTAATGCATCTAGAGAAGCAGCCTAGAAATTAGTGTGTATGTTTACGAGTTCAGACCACTAAAAAATGTGATTGCAGGGCCGTACTTGGGACATACTCATTCAATGAGTTTCAAATATTTCGAACACCCTGTATAAGGATATTTATTTGCAAACTATGCACTCCTACATTTAGAATAACAAGAGTGAATTTATATTTATATTTATACTTCAAAAAATGGAGAGATTTTTATTAATTTTATTAATTGACATGAAAAGAAAACAAGGATTTCTAATAACATTGTCCAAACGAAGCAAGTCTAGCCTACAAAAATTGCTTAAAATTACCTCAATTCTGCTCTATGCACTTCCTCGCCCTTTTTGTAATATTGCGAACGGACCTTCTGATCACATCTGGATTATTTCTGATTTCTCCGCAGGCATTCTCTATTCTTTGAAAAAGTTCTTCTCTGCTATTGATCTCGGTAGCATATACTTTTGATTTTAGATATTTTAGAAAGTGCATAGAGCAGAATGTAGGTCATTTTGAGCAATTTTTGTAGGTTAGACTTGCTTCGTTCGGACAATGCTGTTAAAATTTCTTGTTTTTTTTCATGTCTTTCAATGAAATTAATAAAAAACTCTCCGTTTTTCGAAGTATGAATTTATTTATCGTATTTTACTCTTGTTATGCTAATTGAAGAAGTACATTGTTTCCATATACATATACTTATACAGGGTGTTTGAAATATTCGAAACTTATTAAATAAGTATGTCCCAAGTACGGCCCTGTAATCACATTTTTTAGTGATCTGTACTCGTAAACATACACACTTAATTGAATTTCTAGGATGCTTCTCTAGATGCATTAAATAGATTTCATTTCAAGTCAAAAAATAAAAAAATACTCTCCGATACCATTGTTAACCCCCAAAAAGTGCATAAATTATAACTTTGACGGTAAATTTTTGGTAGTGAAATTGTCTGCGGAAAAATGAGAAGGCGATTCTATTTTTTATACTCTCTTCAATCATAAGGAGCAATTTCAAAAAAATCTATATACAGGATGTTGTTTTTAGGAAAAACGCCGGACCTGCATTATCTTTATGGAGAAGCTTTTGATGAAGCTTCTAGGTAATGGTTATTACGTGTACCAAATTTCAAAATAATATACAGGGTAAGACCCACCATAGAATCTACGCTGTGAGGACCACTGAAACAAGAAACGCTAGGCACTTACTATTAAATTTTTTGTCCTTATTCAATGCAAGGCTTAACAAACGAGACAAGTATACTCCTGAATCATCTACGTTGTAGAGTTTAGTTTTGGCGCATATATTAGAACAAAGTGAGGACCTTACTTCTGTACTATCAAAGTGAAATCCGTTAATTTTTTTACTGTCCTCCTATCAAAGCTAGGTCCGTTTTTGGGGATTTGTAGCATAAATGGTGTTACAAGTGAGGACCACTCAACATTGCCAGATTTCCGCGGATTATCAGTTCTTTACGCAGTGGGCGGTAACGAATTACGGGTAACAGTCATACTTTCATTTTGTCGGTGCCACAGTTCATTGCTGATAGAACGCAATAATGTGTTTATGCCGTTTTCTTACAATAAGACTTTTAAAATTAAAGCTAAGGTTACAGTGAATTTAACATTATTTATATTATTGAATACCTACGGTTAAAAAACTGTATTCGACCATTTTCAGAATGGATCGCAAAGCAAAAATTCTAATGAAAGCATTGAATGCTACAGATGAAAATACCATGAGGCAACTACTTAATATTCCGAAATATGAAAGTACCTGTGGTTTGAATCTGAAGGATAGAGAAATATTTTTAAAAAGTAAGAATATATGATTATTAAATTTGTTCTTAGAAATAGTTCTCACAAATTGTGGAAATATTTTACGCGCCGTACAATAATCGCTTTTTCTGCTTTGGACTTGGTCGCTGGTCACCGTTATGTATGTACAGTGTGTCCAATTGAGACGGTACGATATGTGAAACTTTTTTATTGCTAGTTTTATGGAAGAGTTATTGTTCTTAAAAATTTCTGGATAGTCCAAAATTTAAAAACAATTCCAATTGTTTAAGCTCTAGGGAAAATTATAAATTTTATGTGAGCGTGAAATATCCTCATTTTTCGCAATATCGACAATCATTGAGAAAAGTTAATCCTAATTAAAAACTACGGTGAGATACCTATCCAATATTATTCATCTGCAGTGGAGAACACATTTTTTCTATTTTCAATAACTCTTCTCTGTATTAACATGATGGAGTATTGATCTAATCGCTAGTTAAAATTTAATAAATATGATTTTCACTTGTGAGCAGAAAATTGAAAAAGCTTTTCTTAACAACAGACGTCCAAATAAAAATATTCAGCATAATAACACAACAAATTTTCAACGGACTGCTTGTCGGTTGTCAAAAGCATCGACAAAAGCTCTTTCCAACTATATTCTTGTTATTGTACACACACTGACTATACAGGGTGCACCAATCTTACGACAAACTTCGGTATATACGTTATTTAAAGAGATATTAAAAAATGTTACCACCAAAAATAGTAGATGTCTTTAAGGTCCATTTTTTGAAATTAATAATTAATTAGGATTTTTTGTTACATACAACGTATTACAAAATAACTCTGTTCTTATAATTTTTGGGTATAGGGAATGCTTAGCAAAAAATAAAGTTGCATAATCGAAGATTCTATTTTTGCCATAAAATACATTTGAAAGGAGAAAGAAAATGACAGGTTCGAGTTTCCGTCCACCCTGTACCTATACTAGAAAGAGAATAATTAAAAATTAATAGGATACGGAGATATTACATTATATCACGAAACTCTTTGGCAATACATTTTTCTTCTTCAACGTACAAGCTACAGAGCGTTGATTACCTACGATTTTCACATAAACGTCCATATCTTTTGAAGGACTCTGTATAACGTAGCAAAACCTCATATCAAAAGCTTCAAAAAAATGTTAGCAATCCGAATTTGCTATAACATATAGGGGTTCCCATTTAAAAAATCATATGTTTGGTTTGTAACGGAGTTATGCAGCACCATGTGTAGTTTGATATCATTTCAAAATATGCACCTCCAACACATCTACTATTTTTGTTTAAACATTTTTTGATATCTCTTAAAATAACCCATATACCTAAGTTTGTCGTAAGGTTGGTACACCCTGTATAAACTGTACAAAAATGATCATGTTTGTTGCTCTCAAAATTACCGAAATACCCACAAGTTGATTTTTGTAAATAGATCATAGATCAAAATTAATACTGAATTTATGTAGAAATTAAAAGCGAGTAAGTTTAAAATCGTCGCTATTGATGTTTTCAGCTTCTAATAGTTCCAAAAATAGCTAGTAAGACAAAAGTGCACAGAAATAAGTAAAGTAATCTACTTAATTAGTTAACTTGAAAACATTAGAGATTAAACAAATGAATGAATGTCTTAAATTAAAATACATATTTCTCCATGTCTATTAATTTACAGTGTAATGGCGTGTATACGATTTTCGCATTGGGTGTTACATGAAACTCGTATGCTTCAATGAATTAATACATTTCAGGTTGCCATAAATTATTTGGGGATGACATTTAAGGAAGAGAAAATTCTTAAAATCAAAAACATTCTCTTAAATACGAATTACTACAGTCTCCGAAGGTTTCGTCTACAGAGAAATCATATCAAACAAGGTTTCAAGCCAGAAAAAACAAATTTGATGGTGAGGAGAAAGAAAATATGTCTAGTATTGTTAATCCAATCTTTACTGCTAGTTCATTTAATGTTATCACGTCGCAAAGTGATCAATCAATTGAGAGTAGCCCTGCCGAACCTTTCGAAGATAGCGAAAATGATTATATCCCGGATTCAGCTGAGGAATCTCCTTCAAGCAGTATAGCTCAGTATTTGGTATCCGCAAAATACTTAGAAGCAAAAACAAGCTGGTTACCAATTTTAATAT
>CAJUYG010007878.1:0-10412 GCA_910591675.1 Galerucella calmariensis | reverse complement strand
TTACTTCTCGTCTGAAGAATTGACATTTTTGTGGATTTAATTTAAGGTTGAATTTCCGACATGTGCTAAACACCCTTTCGAGATTACTTAAATGATGATTTTCTGACATCCCTATTACAACTATATCATCCATATAAAGAAATGCTTTTTCTGGAGTTAATCCTGAAAATGCTATAGACATCATCCTTGAAAAACTATTTGGACTTATATTTAAACCAAATGGTAATCTTGTATACTGAAAGGAACCTTTTTCTGTGCTAAAAGATTTATATTTCCTTGAAGACGGTTCTAAGGGAATTTGATGAAAACCTGACATAAGATCTATGACTGAAAACCATTTCGACCTCCCTAGCTGATCTAAGATCGAATCTATTCTAGGTAATGGAAATTTATCTGTGACTATTTTCTTATTTAATTGCCTGAAATCTATGCAAAGTCTCCAAGATTTTTCTCCATTGATTGCCTTCTTGGGAACAAGTAAAACTGGACTGTTATAATCTGAGATTGAAGATTCAATTATACCTTGATCTAATAACTTTTGGACCTGATCGTTAAGTTCTGAAGATTGAGAATGTGGCGTGCGATAATTTTTAATATATACTGGAGTATCATCCTTTACCAATAGCTTTTGCTCATAAAAATTAATATGCGTTAAAATGTCATTTTTTAAAGCAAAAATATCTGAAAAATTCTCACAAAGATTTATTAGCTTATCCCTAACGTATTCTGGTACCTCTAAATTCAATGTTTTTCTTAATTCTTTCATCCTATTCTTACTTTCATTCGTCACAGCATATACATTAAATAAATTTAAATCCAATATTTTAATGTTATTTGTATTTATCGACTTGCTTTCATAATTTGTATTTAAAATTCTGACATAAGGATTAGTTTTTGATATAATAGATCTTGCTATAAATATTCCTGGTAATAATTCTTGTTGCTCGACAACTTTATCCTGTCTTAAATTTTTGAAACTCTCTACCAACCGATAGACTTCACATCTAGGCGGTATTGCTATAGTATCATATTCAGGATTATCAAAAATTTCTAATGTTACTCTATTCCTGGATTTGCAATCTATGTATAATTTTAATTCTGAATAATCTAAAATACAATTATAATTTCTTATGAAATCCCTACCTAGAATTCCATTCGTAGGTATAGGAAATTCCTCTTTCACTACATGAAAACAATGTCTAAATGCTACACCCTTAATAAAAAGAAAAGTTTCTATTGTACCCAAAGTTTTAATTTCTCCCTGAGTTATTCCTTTAATGTTTAAGATTTGTGTTGTTTTTATTAAGTGATGTGGAAAATTATCTGAAATTTTTAATAACGATATATCTGCACCTGTATCTAATATAAAAGTATCTATATTATCCGATATGTCAGTTTTAATTTGCACAAAGTTTGAAAGAGTTAAATCAAAGTTATAAATATAACGATTATTGTTAAGCAAGTTGTTTAAAATTTTGGATTTTTCACCTTTCTTTTTCAAAACCCCAATTCTTTTTGTTCGTCTTCCTCTCTACTTTCTTCACTTTCACACATTCTTACATTCCTATAATTATTGTTGAACCTATTGGTAGGTCTTTCTCTATACTCGTTTGAACTACCTTTATATCCCTTGAATCTCCTTTCTCCTTGATTCTCCTGAAATCTCCTATTATTGTCATAGTTACCTTTCCTATGAAAGTTATTTTCTCCATTATGATTAGCATAAGAATTTCTTCGCTGAGGAAAATACCTATTTCCCGACCAAAACTTATTCCTATCTGCCTTATAATGCAGAACACTCTCTGTTGACTGATTGTTTCCCACATTGATGGAAACCAGTTTAGTCATCACCTCTTGTGGTGTCGTAAAATTTCCAGCTGCTATAACGGTTTTTGTCCATTCTGAAGCTGCGTTGTCTATCACTGATCTTACTGCTGCTTCTGTAGTATACTTCGTTGCTAAGTGTACTGGCATTCCTTCTGCCAAATACGCGGCTTGTAAACTTTCGGTCAGTTTCTCCATTTCGGAAGCATATCCGACGAGATCTTTATTATTTTGCCTTAGTTTACTTAGTTTAGCACTTATCAAACTAGTGCTGTCTCCTCTGAGTCCTTTCTTAAGTGTATCGACTATTTCTCTCCGAGAATTCTCAGTAGTAATCAAAACCCTGGCTTTTCCAGTCAGTCTTGTTTTCACGAATAACACAGCATTTCTCTCATGCTCTGCTGCGTATACTTGAAGTAAGCTAACCGCATCTACAAAAGACTGTAGTTTGCTTGTATCTCCATTAAACTCGTTTGGTAATATCTTACCAGCTAAATTGAAAAAATCATTCATACTTAATGCCATTTTATCTTTGCTTGTTGCTTCTAATACCTCTTTATTAATTAAATTATTACGCGTAATTAATTGAGATAGAATTTTATACCGACAATCTAACACTTGAAATGCTTTCTCTACCTTATCTCTGATTTTGTCAAAATATAAAATGCATGTATTCTGCTGATCCTCGTCTAATTTATACCAATTCTTATTTATTAACTTAGAGAAATTATTAAATGAATCACACAACTTATTTATTATATCTATGTGACTTTCTGAACTTTTAGGAACCTCCTTTTTTAACACTCGCTTACTATTCTTACGTATATCTTCTAGAATTAAATTCAATCTAATCTCAAATTCTTCCCACGTTACTGCATTTCCATCACTCGAGGACATTTAAAATTAAATGATTCATTCTCAACAAAAGGAAAATTTAAAAAAAAAAATCAAATACTAACGCAACAACAATAAAAACAGAATATATCCTTAAAGTTTACAAAAAAAAATTCTCACCATCTTAAAGGTTCAGTGTGTTTTGCTGTAGGTTTCTTCTTATCTTCCTCTTCAGTTGTCTTCTATAGTTCCATCCTGATTGTAGTACCAAAACCACAATGATATAAATAAGGGCCTTCATCTCCGGATCTGCTTTGGTTTCTTCCTGAACTATGAAATTGCTGTTGACCACACCATTTTCCTGGACCTCTTGCTTCGTTGACTTACCACCCATTTTCACAGAATTCCAATTGTTTGCAGGATCGCCATGTAATGTGTGTATCCTACTATGGATACTTGGTGCATTAGAAGTGTGGAAGGGCCTCTGACTAGGTGGTGTTGCCGGTCACTTGGTGTGTCATCTCACAGGAATAAAACAACTACTGGAATCACTGGGACATGTTCTCTTTATTACCTTACTTTACTATGATACATTAACTCACTTATCACTAGTACTAATTAGGATATTAATTAAAAAGGATTACGATGAATAAACTACATTTAGAATAATTTAGAATCAATCAGAATGAATAAGAATGAATTGAATGAATTGAATGAATCGAATTAGCATGAATGTTAAAGTACTTTCGTTTAATATATTTATACGACGAGTCAAGTTCACCGTTTGTAAACATAAACAATTTCTGTTTACATTTACTTCGGACTCTGAACTTGACATCCTACGTGAGACCTTTCTGTTTTTATATATGTAAACGGTTCATGCTATATCGACGTTAGCTTCAAGGGAATTTATGTCTTTAATCATAATAATACGATAATGATAATTTAAATAATTAATAAATAATATTTCGGCCAAAAGGCATCACAAGTATATTCTAAACACTGCATTGACCAGGCAAGTATTCTCCATTCAAGGCCCTAATCAACTTTAATGATGGTTACTTGGTTATGGAAACTTACAACAGGATTATACGGGGTTATTTTTCACGCTAAGGTGCCTTTCATAGCGACTTTACAACACACAAAACGGGCAACGGAAAGAAGGTAATAGTAGTTTGTGCAACTAGTGTGGATATGATGGCCATATCGCACGAGGACGAAGTTTGAGCACGACGCTGTAGGCGGAGTGCTCAATCGTTCGAGTGCGATATGGACAATCCACACGAGTCGGACAGTATATTTTTTCTACGACCCATTCAAGAAAAATCTAGAAAATAAACATTTGAATAAACTGTAAAATAAATATCACTTGAAACTGAAAATTTTCAACAATTTTATTCATAATAGTACCAATTCAATTTTATGTTTTCACTAATTTTTTGTGATAAATGTACAGTTCTTAAATGTACAATTTTTATAACATTACGGTTTCTCTTTTTAAATATGCGATGCTGTTATAAATAGATGTTGCCCGTCGGACTCCTGCACGAAGGGTACAGTATCTTTATTTATAAGAATGAATATCCTGCTAAATATTTCAAGCGTCTGCCTGTTGTAGTTATCAATATTGAGCAGAATAATTATTTTAAAATAAAATTAACAATTGAAAAAAAAAATTCTTTATTAGGAATTGAACCCGGGTCTACCGCATGAGAGTCTGGTGTGTTGACCACTCGGCTACCGAGACTTATTATCGGCAAACCTCAGAAGTAGTACATACTGTCATAAGAACTAACGTCAATCGGTAGGCCCTTAAATACCCATTTTATTATGTTTTTAGTATTTGTTATTAATTTATAAAGTTTATTTCATTCAAGTTTATTTTTATAAACAAATATTCTTGATCCAGTGCTTCTGGGAGAGACTTCTTATGACAAGTTATTTTGACGTTTCTTTAAATTTAAAAAAAGATGAGTGACGAGTACTAAACGCGAATGCTGATTGGTGGTTTTCATATACGTTCTAGGATGTATATGAAATCATATACGTTCAGTTAACCGATATGGCCTACATTTCCATTCTCTAAACTGTGCAGGAAATGGATAATATACATGTGGGTGTAGAAAAAATATATAACATAGGGATAGACACGAGGAACAAGACTGAACAGATATACACTGACACTGACATCCGATACTAAATTCTTCTTTTTGTCCTTTTTAAAAACTCCCATATTATTTGGCTTAGCCTAGGATTACGTCGAGAGAGATACAGAACGCTAGCTTGATTCTGAGGGAGCGGAATCTTTTCTTTTGCGAGGGATTCTGTCAAATACTTAACTGCATTGTCATTATGTAAACAGCCAAACATCCAGTGATTGATGTCATCAATATTGCCGTCGCAAAAACAGAAATCGTCCGCATATTGTAAAATGTTGCAATTAATATCCATCCCATGAAGGTCCATGGTATATAAATTGAACAAAAGAGGGCTAAGAACAGAGCCTTGAGGTAATCCTTGATGAACTACCCTTGGTCCAATCAGTCTGTCGTTGCACCGGATGAATATATACCTATTAGTGAATAAATTTACCAAAGCATATGCGCACATTGTTGGAATACCCAAATGCGTTAATTTTTTGAAGAGTATATTTAAGTTAACATTGTCATAAGCACCTGAGATGTCAAGAAATAGGGCAGATAGATAACTATTGTCTGAGTAAGTCAACTGAATATCAGTTGTTAGCTGCGATAGACAGTCGATAGTTCCTTTTTTCCTCCGGAAACCAAACTGGGATACCGGAAATAAATTTCTACTTTCACACCACCATTCTAGTCTAGTTTTCATGATACGTTCGAATGTTTTCAATAGACAAGACATGAGAGAGATAGGTCTGAAGGCATTTCGGTCATTTACTTTGGGTATAGGAATAACCATGCATTGTTTGAGAGAATCACAATTATCCCCTTTAAGTAAAATGTTGTATATTTTGGAAAGATAGTTTATGGCAATTCCAGGAAGATTTGCTAGCATGCGATAGTTTGTCCCGTCAATACCGGGAGATGTATTTTTTGAGGTTTTGATGTTTGCTTTAATCTCGTCAGATATGATATTGGTTAGCAAAAAGTGAGAATCGATATGGTTGTTTGGCATTTTTATGGGTAGTTGTACATAATCAGGAGCAATTTTTGTTAGAAGTCGTTCTACCATAGATTCGTCGTTAGCGGTATAGTTTTTGCGACCCTGGATCTTATTTACTCTTCTCCAAATATCTGAAGGAGGAGTTTGTCTGTTAAGGGTGGAGCAGTATCTTGCCCAGCTAGATTTAGCTTTTGAGCGGAAAGTGCGTTTGCAGATAGCTTGATGTCTCCTATACTCGTTAAAATTAGAAAGGGTAAGATTGGATTTATATGCTTGGAAGGCATTTTTCCTTGAAGTCGAAGCAGCAAGGCACTCGTCATCCCACCACACTGGAGCTTTGACATACTCAGTTGATGGTCGGATTAACGAAAAGGATTTGTTAGCAGCATTTGTAATTGATTCTAATAGGAATAAAATCATTTCGTTAGTACTATGCAGAGTTGGTTCCTGTATGAGATCTTGTTCTATGTTAAATCTGAATTGGTCCCAGTTGGCATTAGTCATCGACCACTTAGCTAATGATTTGAATATCATATTTTGAATCTTGATATCATTGATAGAAATTCGAATAGGAAAGTGATCAGATCCATATGTATCTGGCAGGACTGTCCAGTCAAAGGATGAACATAATCTGGAAGATAAAATAGTAAGATCCACAACCGACTTGGCTTGACCGGGAAGAGTAACTCTCGTAGCAGATCCGTTATTGGCGATTATTAAATGAGGAAAAGAATCTAAAGCTTCTACTAATGTATTGCCTTCCGGGGAGCAAGATGTCGACCCCCACAAGCCGTGATGTGCATTAAAATCACCAGTGACAATGCAGTCATGTTTAATTTGCGAAAAAAGATTACCGTAGTCTTGCGCTGTTAATTTAACTTTTGCCGGTCGGTACACACTCAATATTGAATACTTTCTCTGATCAATGCAAATATTTACTCCACTAACTTCCAAGTTTGGATTAAAATTATAAACAAATGAAATAGGTTCGTAATTGATACTATTCGATATAAGGATGGCAACACCGCCATATCCCCTACTTCTATTTCTGCTCACTATACTAAAGTTATTGAAACAAACAGTATCTGAAGGTTTACACCAGGTTTCTGATATAACTGCTATATCGAAATGTTCTTCCAACAGCAATTGATGTAAGGAATATTTGTTAGCGTTTAGCGAACGAATATTCCACTGAATAATTTTAATACTTTTAGAGGCCATCTTAATTATGTAAAAATGTTATTAACAATTTCTTTAACTTTATTTTCAAATTCAATTTCATCAACTTTGATGTTAGTAGCCCTATTGGGGGAAGATTTAGCAAAATTTTGGAAGCTTTCTTTTATCAAGGTTTTTAATGTAGCACTGAGCTGGGTTATGAATTTATTAAACTCATTTGCAGGTTCACATTGTCCAAACTGAAATACCGGACCCGCACAAAAACTGGTCTGGAACTCTCTACGGATAGGAGGAAAATTAGGCGTAGTTTCATCATTTTTCCTCTTTTTCGGTGGACTGACAATCGGGGTTGAATAATGTTTTTCAGTAATGCTACTTTTATGAGACGTACCAGGATTGGATTTATAGGGGGAGGCAGCTTTCAATAAAGGGAATTCTGTGTCGGAGTTTATTAACGTTGCAAATTTATTTTTTTGAACGAGACTGGAGTAACAAGGATTTTCGATTACTTTCTCAGCTTCCTTAAAAGAAATATTTAAGTTTGCCATAGCTTCTTTGGTTTTTTTTTGTTTTATGTATTCAGGGCATTCCTTAAAAACTGACTCATGGTTGTTATTCTCACAATAAATGCAAAATTTCCTACAGTTATCAGTACAATCATTGCTTTCCTCATTTCCACATTTTTTACAGCGTTTTTTTGATTTGCACTGGGTAGCTGAGTGACCATAACGAAGGCATTGAAAACATTGCATGACTGGATTCACAAAAACCTCGACTGGGCACCTGACTTTGTTTATATAAATAAATTGAGGAATTAATTTTCCCGTAAAGGTTACAATAACCATTTGTCGTGGTACTCTCTCCGCTATATCATTTTTTGGATTATTCGAGTCATTCTTTTGACTCTTTTAACAGTAATACTAGATTTTATGATATTTAATAGGGTATTTTCGCTTAATGATGTATCTACGCCCCGAATGAGCCCTCTTTTTTCAGTTGAATAATTTGGAATATATGCGATGAGGTTATTTTCTTTAAAGAAAGGTTCATTTACTAACTTATTTGCTACAAGCCCAGAATCAACTTCGATCTTAATACGGTTCCTACCAACACTAACAATTTCAATTATATTTTTATCATATTTGGATAGAGCAAGTAGTTTTTCTCCAAGTTTCATAGGATGTAAACGGCCTATATTTAAATCAGTATGTTGAACAAAAATAAAGTACGGTCCACTATCATTAGAATTGAATCGATTAGAAGTGTTAAATAAATGACTCGTTTGACTAGTAGATTGAAAAGAATTCGAGAGTGAGTTTTTATTACCCTCATTAATGATGGCATTATCGGAAGATTTAGAATTATTAGCAATAGAAGTATCGTTTTTTAAAACATTTTGAGGCTCGTCCATGCTAATCTCTTCTGAAAAAATAACATCTTCAACATAAATATTATTTGTGATTTCATTACCTGATGATGCGGTTAGCGGCGGATCTTTGCCGCTTGGTCTATGATTACCGCCGGGCATCTGCGGGCCAGTGCCGCTGCAATTGCTTACTCAAGCAAGTGAAGTAACTATTTATACTTACAGTTTGGATAATATAATATTAAACTACAAATCACACTTGAACGTTATAAATTTAGGGAATTAAATCGGTTTGTTCTGCTAAGCACAATCACACACGTCCGTACTCTACGATAGTTCGAACTGGAATACAGACTTGTTTAGTTTATATGGTATAATAATTTTAGCACAAAGTAAGCCTATATTACTACGTTATTTTTTGTTGCCATTATTAAGGATCACAAAAAAGTTAGCAATGATGAGTTCTTAAATTGCATAAGAGTTCGATCTATAAAAAAATGCTCTAAACTCTAAATTATTAATTCCGTGCGTCTTCTGACGGTCAGGCATTTGCTCTGGCAACACGTGTCGAGCCTCTTCCAGGTAAGAAAATTCATGGACCGAGGAATGTTGCTTCCTATGTAGCCAGCTCTCAGTCTATTAGGTACATATCTACATTTGAATATAACCTATTCAAGTTATGGTCTACAATTAGTTCATAGTTACTTGAATTAGAATGTAACGCTAAAGTAATTTCTTAGTATATGGAATATGTACTTGATTTACCTTTCTTCATTGCCTCCAATCTTTTTTTGCCCCTGGCATAGAATTTGGGGAATTGCTTACTTCTTCCCACAATGTTTGTGCCGTTTTGAATGTAAATTTTTCACTTTTTAGCTCTGGGTGATCTAAGAGGAATGCAACAAGATGTTCCTTTTGATTTGCAGTGAAATGACCGCTTCTTTGCTTTTCCATTTTTAAAAATGTATATTTTGCTAATTATTGAAACTGACACTTCAAAACTTCAAACACAAGGCAGGATTATTAGAACTCTACAGTTGGTACCGTATAAATTGCGACGTTGTCACGTATGGTCATTCGAATTTCAATTCCGCATACGAGTTTTAATTCGATGACGTCTCGAAAATACGTTAGGTCAATATCAATCGAATTGTTTCATTCGAAATCATTCGAAATCATTCGAACACGAAATATTTCGACTGAGAACGAAAATACACCCCCCAGATAGTAACTATAGTATCGCTTGGGATCTACTAAATCAACGGTACGAAAACAAGCGCGTTATAATTAACACACATTTAAAAAATATTTTTAAGCTTCCTTCTTTAACAAAGGAAACAACAGCAGGGATACGAAACGTTTTAGATTGTTTCACATTGTTTCACAATTCTTATATATCTTTTTGTTTCTAAATTAGATTTTGTTAGCAAGAGAGAGTGGAAGAGTAAGATACCTTCTGGTGTTTTGCCGACACTCGAAGATTTTTCAAATCTCTTAAACACTAGAAGCCAGTTGCTAGAAACTTTATACAATCATAACGGCAGTAGCGATTCAGTGAATAAAAACTGACAAAAATAGGGTTTCTAATTATGGCGGAGAACCATACAACCATAAAGCAATGAGTCATGTACCTACTGCATTAGATAGACAATTAAAATGTTTTTACTGCAAACAAGATCATTGCTTGTTTTATTACAAAGATTTCTTAAAACTTTCTTCTACAGAGCGTTTTGATGAGGTAAAGTGCCTTAATTTATGTGTCAAATGTCTACGACCAAAGAATCACGAGTGTACAGGGTTTTGTGAAATTTGTAAAAGTAAGAGGCACAATACTTTATTGCATAGGGACAGGGATTTTGACACGTCGTATAAGCAGGCAAATGCTGCGTCTCAGGAAAATGTACAAACATCAAAGATTGATTTTGAAAATGAATCTGAAAATCATGTCAATGTTAATGCACATTGCAGTCAAATGAATAACTCATTAATTCTTTTGGCTACAGCTACAATTGGTATTTTGGAGAAAAATAACAAATATGTTCCTTGCAGATGTTTGCTTGATGGAGGT
>CAJUYG010007877.1:0-10414 GCA_910591675.1 Galerucella calmariensis | reverse complement strand
AAGACTATACATACATTTTCAAAATGGGAACCATAATAAAATTAAACATACCTACATGATCTATAAAATAGCCAACAATTGTATCTACATGTTTGAGGTATATTTCGCTTGCTTGCTACTTATCTACCTACTCAAATATAATTAACATTTATTTCCTTACCTTCAAAAAGATCCTCTAAAACCTTTTGATTGGATAAAACTTGCAGGTGTGGAATTTTCATTCTACTTTTTGAGTGCCATTCACAAGTTGAACTAATATCTGATGAATCAGTAGCAAGAAGTCATGAAATCTAGTAGCTGATACTATATTCTGATGTAATTTTGAATTAGATTCGGAATAATTTGACGACTGAATTACAAACTCTGCATACAACATAAATTCTCCTCCCCGAATTAATGGTATTATTGGGTTCCCTCTTCCCTCACGAATTTCCATATAGACATATTTGGAGCAGTGAGATTAGCGACGGATGAGACATCTTTTTGATGACAGATGTTACAATTATGAGGGTACGAATCGGTGTTTGTTGGCAGCTTGACACGCTTAGTGGTTTAACGACGTAGAAAAATATCATCACAAATGAAAACTTGTGGCTTGGATGTCACCATCACTAACGATATGGATTAATCGGTAAAAATGTTGTTCAAAAAACGTTCATTTTATACCGAGTCCTTGAAAATGTTTTGATCTCGCAAAATGTACAGTGAACTGTTAAAAGCTATTAACATACTTTGTCGACATGTATACAGTGTGTCTGTGAAGTTTGGAGTGGATCCATTATTTCCAATAATTTCCAAAAAAACCTGACTCGTGATTTTTCACTGTCAGGGTTCTGTATTTATTCTTCATAATACTACTTTTGAAGAGCTGATTCTAATAAAATACGACACTTCACGTCTGACGGACCTAATTTGTAAAGTAAGGACTAATAGCCGGAGAGCCAGAGCCAAAAAAACTGTTTCAATTTCCTAAGGCTGGTTTTTTGTTAAATCGTTATAGCCGATGATGATGATGATGATGATGAGACAAACATGCTCCGGTCAGTCAAGCGTGCGGTAGAACAGGTGGCTCAGGTGCGATATCAAAGGTGTATCATTTGCTGGGGGAACAAAATGAATTTCTCAAAGCTGAAAATTGTTATACAACTTCTCTATTGTATAAAATAAAAGTTGTGTTGGTTAGTCAGTCATATATTAGACCAGAGCTGGTCAGTCAGTCCGGATAGATGTATGAAAAATTCACTTCAAATTTTGTCTGATGGTTCAGAATTATGTATTGAACATAAAAAAATTTGTCAGTCATGTGTTCAGTAGAACAACGTCCGTCAGTCCGGTGGAAAAGGTAAAGGTATACCGCTCGAGCCGTTTGTTTCAGGCTGCGTATTGCACTATTTCTACGTTTTGTATTTTATCATTTTAACAATTAAAAAACGTCATTTGATGTTTCAATTTGTGGTTCTATGAATAATTACCATTTGCATCGCATTGACAAACGATTTATTGAATCATTCGATACGTTTCATGCGATATTATTATACAAAAAACATTTAGAAAAACTTATCTTATCTACAACAGAAAAAGTTTCTTTATAATGTTATTTTGGTTATTGTGATCATTTATATTTCAATTACGTTCTTGAACAATTATTTAATCCATATAATAAATTAGTATGAGATGTAATTTCCCAGAATATACGTGCTTAGAAAGTAGCATTAATTATTTTTTTTATTAGAATTTACGTGCCTCGACAACTAAGGCCATTGACACTGTACAAAAGACAAAAAGACATATTCTAAATACATACACTATCTTAAAACATAAAATATGTAAAATACTTGGTAAAATATCAATCTAGTTTATATTTTGTGGTAGAGGTTAGTTGATTTGAGGAATTTCAATGTCTTTGGAATTCCAGCAGTGCAGTTTAAAAGCTCTCTCAGGTTTGGTTTAAGGTCTATGCGCTTGTATGTAATGGAGTATTTCTGGCAGTCTGTGAGAATATGTTCAACGGTTAAAGCACTATTGCAGTGACGGCAGACGGGAAGGTTTTCAGAAGACATCAAGTAACCATGTGTGTATTTGGTATGGTTGATCCGCAATCGTCTAATGACAGCAGCTTCTCTCCTGGTTAAGAAATCGAGGGAGAGACAGCCGATTAATGGTTGTATATCGTAAAGGGTTGTTTTACTGTTGTGCCAAAAATTTTGCCAGGACTCCTTGACGGACTTTTTGAATAATAGTTCTATTTCATCTGGGAGCTGGAACGTTGTTGTGGTGATGAAAGAAGAGGCTTCTTCAGCATGGTGGTCAGCGTTTTAATTGCCAGTAATTCCAATGTGAGATGGGTGCCAGATAAGAGATTATTAATTATTGAATGTATAAAAAATGAGGAATTAAATTCCTTACGTTGAAAATAAAATGTATGCCGTATTGTGAGCAAGATCAGCGAAGGCATTTTGGAAGTCCAAGCTCTGTCTGAGTTATTGCAGTGGTTTTTTGCCCCTTCTATAAAAAGTAGGATTGAAATCGCACTGGTTCTATTCGAAAGGCTTATGCTTTCTCTACAAAAACATTTGATCAATTCCTATATTTTTATGTTCTGTTGTTCACTTATTAGCAAAAAGGCAATAATCAGCTAGAAATAGGAATATTTTTTCAAAAATTTTGGCAGCTCAAATATATTGAATTGAAATGATATCAAGAAAAGTAGCGATTGAATAGAGTTTCCATCACCGACGGAAGTTATCAGATTTTGTATCACGATCCAGTGCTCCCATTTTTAGCTGGTGTACTTGAATACAAGAATCTATCCCTTCTAGATGTTTCTCAACATTATCTACATTTGCCTTTAGGCTCCAATTAGTTGGATGAAAATGTTGCTCGTGTTCCTGCTCAGCTGCTTTTGTTTTGATTTCAGTTACATCAACGCGCACGGTTTTTTGTTTGTTTTTGCTGCAAGCTTTCGTTAAGAGTACGTTTATGTTCACTGTTAGCCTAATTTATTGTATCTGTACAGTTACCAGGCCATAACGTGTTTCTTCAAATTATTTTGAGAGGTACTTGCATGAATATTCCACGTATACAATATCGCTTCTGCTTTTCCTTTTTCCATGAAAATACTACTGGTCTCCTTCATGACATTTATTTACCTACCTGTTTATATAATTTACTTGCGCTTGTAGCACTGGTATGGCAATCATTTAATTTCCAATAAGTACTTTTGCGCTAACAATTTTCCATAACGTTTCAGTTCCAAATCTAGCATTGCATTTATCCCAGAACTACTTAGGTAGGTACTTGAGATATCAGGGCAGCAATTGATTGTTCCATTCTACTCATATACAATATCTTCAAATTGTTCCAGGAAGCTCTTATGCGATACACTCACTCACAAATTCATCAACTCCCTAGAAATAGGATTAAACAATACCCATCAATAGAAGGTAAATAAAATTAGTTAAATATTTGTGGAATTCGACCACCAATATTTTACCGTGGTGGAGTGAACACAAATCGCGGCCGAATGAAGCCTTATCAGTTTCAGTCAGATAGCAGAATTCATGGAATGTGCAGTAAATCATGAGTGGATTCTTCCACAAGTATTAATACTGCAGTAGTAAAGGATTAGGGCAAATTCAATGTAATTTCCAAGAATTAAAAGCACTGAGATCCACTAAAATCTCACCTTTTCTCGTACAACAAAATTAACTGGCTGGAAAAGTCCAACAAGCAATATTATATTAAAAATATCGATAAGCGAAAAATTTAACATACGTATAGTGTTGCCGCGAGACGAGATAAGGCCTTCTCTTGTCTCATCTCGTCAGACGAGACAGAATGTGTCTCTCGTCTTGTCGAGAGAGGGCTCGCTTCTCTCGTGATTTAAACCAATTCTAGTAAAAACTAACCTAAATTTTAACGCGTTGAGGTTAGGTTCTACCATATTTGACATAAATTGTGTGCAATATATGTTAAATATAACAGAACCTCACCCAAATGTGTTAAAACTTCGCTTGGTATTTACTACAGGATAGCCAATTAGTGCGACAAAGGTCAATATCTCCTGCACCAATAAAGATAGCAGGAAAACGTTTGACGAAGCTTATTAAGGGTTAAGAGGTGTCTGTTATAAAATTATTTTTCTCTATAAACGGTGCTCCAAAAAACCAGCACTGTAAAAAATTTCCATTTCTTAAATAGAACACCCTGCATTTTTTTAAATTTTCAGATTCTATCCGCTATCATTGATGGTACCGGAGATATTGACATTGACGCACTAATGAACCACCCTGTATATCAAATATAAGAAAGGTAAATTCAGATAGTAGCAAAAAAATAAGATATTTTGTTTAAAATACCCCGACGATGTGATAAGAAAGCTGGGAAGTTTTGCATCGCATTATATTTGTTCCTAAAAACCCAAATGAGGTGACATTTATTATTTAAGTTTGTACCTACTATTTTCTCACTTGGAGTTACTTTTTATATTTATCATTATATCAACCTTTTTTGTATCTAGGTACCTATCTGTAATATATTTTTTCCGCAAACGTCAAAAATAGTAGACATTATTAACGTCAATTCATGATGTTGAAGTATGCACAGCACACCCTCTAGCAGTTTAACTCTCATCCACAATTTGTATCCAAGTTATAATATCGTGACCGGCCGCTTGAGAGCGCATTAGTAGCGTGACGTTGCAGAATCGCCCAATCGGAGGACGGAGGGAACGTCACGATAACTGTCAATTATTGAAAGTTACAAAATGGTTATCACCCGTCAACTTTTCAGTCAATATTTTATAATTTACCCTTTTCTTGTATGTCACAGATTTCTTTAGTTCTGTGCTCCATGTATACTATCGCAGCGCGCGGCTGGCGCGGCGGACGGTCACAGTACTAATATATTAGATCTGAGATTTAGTAAAGGAGTTAGCCTGCTAGAGGGTGTGCTGTGGAAGTATGATTTCACAGACACCACTTTTTTGTACGCTGACGGCCATCCAAAAAAGTAGAATTTTTAACAGGGAAAATAATTATTAGTTGAACTTTTAAATGTTTTTATCATTGCACCATGTGAGAAATCTTTCGTAAGCATGATTATAAACTCTACTTGACTTAGTTGGAATTAAATCATTCGTAGCTGCCTTAGCAATGTCAACAACGTCGGGCGGTGTACAGTTGGGTTTTGAATCCGACATAATATAATCTAAAAGAAAATTTCAGTACACTTTACTACAACAAACGAAATTTTGATGCTCAAGTACTCACCAAAAATGCACAGTCCAATTGTTGCTTTAAATCACTTACAATATTTCTGACATTATAAAATATTATTGAACTGTCAAATTTGTTTTTGACTTGGCAATCACAAAACCAGTAACCACGAAAATGTAGTGCGCAGTTTTATAATTATTATTCTCTGAATTTATCAACTTCGTTGCAATCGTTTTGAATTTTTATTTAAATATTAATTAGTTCTATAGTCTGGATGCCGTTTGCGGAAAAAATAGCATGTTTCATTCGGAGCAAAAGCACTTTTTGTGGCTCGACTGAAATTGTCGGCCTCACTAACGTTCGGCCATCAAACATTCAGACTCGCCACAAAAAGTTATACTTTTACTCCTAATAAAACAATATACTATTTTAGTTCATTAGTAAATTGTATGTTGACTGACTGCAATATTTTTCTGACTCTTTAGATAAAAATTAATTATTAAAATTGGCGTTTTATTTTTTTGAAAAGATTGCATTTTTCACCGTACTCTGTATGCATTTATACAGTGTGGTCATTTGAGTGTGCAACTACAATGATGTACGTTTCAACACAAATTATAGATAATCATGAAATATTTAGAAATATTTTTAGTACCTACGCCTATGGTTGATTATATTTTTTCTGTTTTCTACCTCAATTTCATACTATCTCAAGCAAAAATTGAGATAATATTTGGAAAAGTCTACTAGGAATATTTTAAAAAATTTCCAGATAATGTATAATTTGTGTCGAAACGTACATCATTGTATTTGAGGTAATAGGTAATATTATGTGCTCAAAAATTAATATGAAAAAATCTTGGTCCATATTTAAAACATGAAGTTGACCATGATATCTCAGAGACTTATAAGTGATATAAAAAAAGGTAACGGTAGTTTACAAACATTGAAAGAATACAAACATTTTATTTCAAAAACGTTGTCCTAAAATTAAAGCCTTTCGAGTTGAGAGGAATTAATTTGAGAGGTTTTTAACAAATCACCCGTACACAAACATTTTTATTGTGATAACCTCAAAAATGTATGCCTGTTACGAGTTATTTGACTACACATAATTTTATCCAGCGATAAAACGTCGTTATAATAATAGGTTTGCAGTCAAATAACTCGAAAACCGTTGATCCAAATATAGATTTTATATATATATTTTTGCAAAGAGGAATAAAAGAAGACTCAAAAATCTCCAAAAATATAACGTTTTTTGCTCGAGAGAGACGAGAATTTCTCGACGAGAGAGGCTACTTCTCTCGTCTCGTCTCGTCAGACAAGAGAAAATGGGTCTCTCGTCTAGTCGAGAGAGGGCGAGACGAGACGAGATGCGAGAATCTCTTGTCTCGGCGGCAACACTACATACGTATTATCCTTCAGTGATATACATTAGAAATTTTAGTGGAACAATTGCAAAATCTAGAACACTGGAGAAGGTGAGATATCCACACTTTGTAACCAATTGAGAAGATGTGAGAAAACTGAAATGATTGAATATAATTATTAATGCAGCTTATCTTGTTCCAACTTTATCAAAAGTAAGCATTGCGACAATTCCGTGAATTATTCTTGTTGGTTTAGTTTATTTCTACTGTCATACAGCGAGCCACTTTTGAAACACTCGAAGCTATTCTTAATTAAATTCTGTCATCACATAATTTGCATTTGGCACAACTCCAAGTGGTATCAAAATACATAATTTCTGGCTCAAACAACAAACTGCGGCATAGACAATTCACGATTTCCTCAACCATAAATGCAGCTCTCAATGAAATTGCAAGCCTTGTATAATATTCTGTGAAATTTGTGAGAATTGGTGTTTTATTCGGAAATGTAGCACTATGTTAATTATCAGTCAAGGAATGACATCAAAGCAATTTGCATATCAAGTACTCTTCGGTATAATTTTTACATTTTGTCTACGTTGGTTGTATAGAAGTACATACCTCGAAAAAGAAGTAAGCGACATGAGGGTAGACATAGGTCCACAATTCTGTCATCTTTTTTATCAAAATGGTGATTGAATGAAAGTTATACTTATGTTGTACTGTGCGAATGACTCAGTTGTTTGAAATTACTTGCGATTTATATTATTTTCACGGCTATTAAATTATTTTATAAATCTCACCTCAACCATCATTGGTTCCCATCAATGTAGGGCGTATTTGACAGTTAAAATTTTAAAATGCAAAACTCACTCAATCAAGGATCATATTAAATATCATAATCACATTCCTCGACAAACTCTGCATATTTTTAATAGTACAGGTTTACGTCTATCTCTTCAAATAAGGGGAGGGAGGAGTGGGAACCTTGTTACGAAAAAACGCCTGTAATTCCGGTTCTGCTTGACCGATTTCAATAAACTGAATGTTGTTTGAAAGAGCTTTTGTTGTACAATCGAAAATTTGTGAATATGAAGCAATCTGATCAATAACATAAATGCTAGAGGGCTTTATTTTTTTTTAATATTGTGTTTTCTCGTAACAATTTTAAATGGAAGCATACAAATTGAAGTAGGTCTTTAAATAGTAGTCTGAATTAGTGATGAAACACTGCAAACAGCAAGGCGATCTCTTTTCTATGCAGATATATCATAAGAAACAGGAAAATGGCGGGAATTGTTCCTCCAACGTCTAGAAGGCTGGTTCGGGTTAACAGTTAATAAATTTTGCCTGAATGGAAAGATTTCACATTGGTATGCAGTAATTTAAACTGCCATCATACTAATGTTATGGTTGCCACTAGATTACCTAAATGTAATGCTGGCTACTAACAATAAGAACGAATTTCAAAATAATGAGATAAATCGAACAATTGAGACCTTCAATAAATAACTAGGTACGTAATTAGTGCCGCCCTAGATGTTCGAAATGTCGTCCATCATTTTCAATGCATGAAATCAATCGCTAAGGGGTAGAGAAAACAGCAGCTTCAATTTCTGTCCTTGAAATACTTCGTATTGTCTATCGTTTCCTTGCAACCATGCCAGCTCTTGTTGCGAGTTTATCGCCTTGAACGAGATCTTTTACTCGCCCCCACAAATAAAAATCTAAACAAGTTAGGTCTGGAGACCTTGGTGGCCAAATAAATGAACTTCCAAATATCGGTTTTTATTGATATTTCATGCTTTTGATTTACTAACACATCGCTTGAAAACAAATATAGCATTTTTATATAATTGAAAAAATGTAGCACAACTTACTTCACCAGTCTTCTAGACGTTGAAAGATCAACTCCCGCCATTTATCTGTTTCTTACGATATCTCAGGATGGGAAAGAGATATCGCCTTGCGGTTTGCAGTGTTTTATTACTAATTTAGTCTACTTTAAGAATCTAATTCAATTTGTATGCTTCCATTTGAAATTGTTACGAGAAAACACAATATTAAAAAAACAGCGCTCTCTAACATTTATGTTATCAATCAGATTGCTTTATATTTAAAAATTTTCAAGCAACATCAAGTTTATTAATCAGTCAAGTAGAACTGGAATTACAGGCGTTTTTTCGTAACAAGGTTCCCACTCTCCCCCACCCCTTATTTGAAGAAATAGACTTAAACCTTTCATATTAAAAATATGCAGAATTTGTCGAGGAATGTGATTCTAATATTCAATATGCTCCTCAATCGAATGGATTTTTGAAAATTTTGCATTTTTAAAGTTTAACTGTCAAATACGCCATCTAGCGGTGGACCTACAATTTTGAAAATAATTTCCAGGCGTTTCTCGAGGCCACTTTCGTTATAAATTTTTTTCCCGAACCTGTGCTATAATCCACTCCTATGGCCGACGGCCGTTTTTAGTTGGCCACCCGGTACAGCCGAATACCTCTCTCATCATCTCATGCCACTTGCCTTCCGAGTTACCGGCTGAGTGCGAGTTTTCACAAAGCGGTGCTATCGAATTTTTCTTTATCCACGGCCGGAAGTACGTACTTCTTGATTTTGTTGGGAGGCAAAAAATACGACAATTATGCTTTGGTAGAACAAAGTTTCCAAATATTCTCAAAATCCTGACCGTTCTTTTAAAAAAAAGGTAAAACGTGTCGCGGGACACACGGTAGGAACTTTAGTACCTTTTAAGGAAAAGTTATGTAATACATCTGACGTTATAGATAAACAATTTGCATATTCTTTGGTGGTTGAGTAGTAAGTACACCAGACTCTCACGCGGTAGACCCGGGCTCGATTCCCCGTGAGGAAGTTTTTTTTATTGTTAATTTTATTTTTAAATAATTATTCTGCTCGATATTAATAACGACAACAGGTAGGCGTTTGAAATATTTAGCAGAATATTCATTATTATAGATAATGGTACGGTACCCTTCATGAGGGAGTCCGACTGGCAACATCAGTAGTAGCCCAGGACGCCTATTCTCATCGATAGAACATAGTTGAGAGAAGTGAGTATTCTATCACACGAGTAGGAACGTTCCTTGCTCTCTTGAAATTTCGAAACGCATTCTGAGCCATGCGAAATTTTTGGACATTGTTGCCGTATGTTATCAATGAATTGAAATGTATGTGGTAGACCATTTGCTCAAATAGTAGTTTAAGAGTAACAAAAAAACGTCATATCTTGATAGATGTCATTTTATATTATAATCTTGATAAAACCTCCAAATCATAGATATAATATAAAATAAAAATGGACCGAAAACCTTCAATCAGTTATGCGCAAAAAGATGTATTAGTGCAGTTTATGAAGGAACATGAAGATTTGCAAACGGGCCGGTTTACTTCTGACTCATGACATATCAATGTAAAATACGTTATGCGCATGCGATTCGCATGAAAATATTAGATTCGTGTGCTTTAAAGCAGGAGAACAAAATTGCTCCTCTTCTACCAAAATTTCATAGGAAGGGAATCGGCGAGAATACGGCGTATAAAATTTCAATGGAACAATGGCGGATTTTCTCGTAGGAACGCTCACATCTCTTGGTTGAGAATAAGCACCCAGGGTGATCCTGGCAAGACTGCATCCTTTGATTCCATCCCATCTCGTAAAGGATTGAGCATGGGTATAACGTTTGGCTAGTTCCGCAATTGTCGAAGTCGTTAGGCCGTAGGTGTCACTGGGTCCTAGAATTTTTAGTTAGTTTATATTGGTATAATTATAATATTAAGTTGTATAGTATATAGGAA
>CAJUYG010007876.1:0-10415 GCA_910591675.1 Galerucella calmariensis | reverse complement strand
ACAGCTCCACAGATATTTTTCCCTAAACAGCAGACACCATTTGATTACTAAATGGTCATTCTGAGGATAAATTTGATTACTAAATGGTCATTCTGAGGATAAATCCTTAAACTACTCGGAAGATGCATAAAAATTACTCGAAATGACCAATTTATCGATGATTCCTCAAAGTGAACGCAAGGTATATGGAATGTCGTCAAAGTGACCATTTAACAGTTCTGTATATAAGTGTCACTTTGAGGAGTTCCTCAAAATAACCACCAGTTCCCCAAAATGACCAAATTACATGAAAATTTGTCGCTGCATTACCCATTTTACGTATATATATATATATATATATATATATATTTACGTCTATAGTACCAAGTGAGGCCCGGCTACAGGAAAATTGCGGAAGAAGTGAGGACCGCGACAAAGTGAGGACCAATATACGGTCCTCACTTTGTTCATGCCTTCAATCTTCACAAATATCAATCTCTACCAAGTTAAATCACTTTAACGATGAAAAAAAAAATTGACCTCATTTTGTAGGCTTAACGTCAAATCACGTATACTGTGATTCTAAATTTCGCCACAGTCGGCGCTTTTCGTTGAGTATATATTTCGACCGTGTATATTCTGAGCTTCATGGTATGGCGTCCAGCGCACCAAGTGAGGACCAGAGATCTGACAACAAGGCTGGTCCTAGCTTTGTGTGCTGTATACATAATTTCCATGAAAATAATATCCTTTTACGTTCTAAATGTTTTTTCATTGAATGACAGAAGTTGTTCGTCTCACTACCTTAAAAATGAATTATTTTCATAAACGCTTCTGAACAAAGTCCGAAAATTGCTTGTTAGTTGCTATTAATTATATTGAGAGAGTATCGCCATTACTGTTAGTACTTTAGACATGTTTGATGAATTTGATCTGTAAAACAATACCAGAGTAGCCTAGTACAAAATTTGATCAATCCGATTTTAACGTCAGTTGTAAGATTAATGGTTTTATACAGGGCTGCTAAAAAGTCTGGCTTCAAGAGATTATCGTTGAAAAGGATAAAGGGAAAGATGTGAAATTTTAGCACAATGAATGGGACTTCATCAAGCATATTTTGGAGCAAATGTCAAATATTTTTGCCGTCAGCGTTCAGCATGCTGCCGACATCTCGATTTTTCCAAAAGGCAACCTAAGTATCACATAATTGCTTATTTCTTTCTCTTTTAAAAAATAATTGAAAAAGAACAATAAACTGAACTCACTCCACACTAACGCAAGACTTGCTACGTCGAATAATATGTACCTCTCAATTTATTTGTGTTAATTTGAAATTAGTAATAGTTTTGACAATTTCCACATAAATAATGATGTGGTTGAAGTTTTCAATGCCTACTATTGTTTTTTTTTCAAGAATCTACCAAGATCAAATAATCAGTACAGTACAATTTATTAAAAAAAAAATAAAACTGATATTTCATAAGACACAGGAAAAAATAGGCTTTTTGTGAATCATCACTCGACATTGGTTATCTGAAAAAATTCCAGGTACCGGCGGTACGCCAAGCGCTCACGTCAAAACCATTTTGGGCTTTGAAATATGCATAATTGAGTTTTATCAATCGACTCACAATTTCATATCATTATCCATTTCAAAGATTATACCTTGTTGCGAGATTCCTAAGCAGCCCTCCTCCGTATAATAACAACTGTTGGGTTTGAAGAGTTCATTGAATATTTGATATCAACTTACAAAACATTATCTTGAATGCAATTCAATATTTGTACTGATAGCAATCGTTTTATAAAGTAATGTGAAATAATGTTCTTACCTATAATCTAAATTTCTAGCTTTCCGCCGTAGAAACGACGACGGAAAGAATGTCTGACCAGTCAGGTAAATGCCGGTAAGGTATCGTAATAGCTCCTGAATCTTTCGAAAAAAAGTCATATTTGTGATTGTGAACCAGTGCGAAGCTGTGAACAGTGAAACGGAAGTTTTTGCAAAGAATTGGCTAAATGATAACAAAATCTTCGAAAATTGTCTTGTTCAGTTATAACGATAAATTTTCGAATTTATCCTGACCAGGACACTTTCAATGAGATTCAAATTTTTCTTATAATTTGAATAGTTTTTTCTATTCAAATCATTTGATTTTGAATCTTTTTACGAGAAAAGTTAAAGTTAAAAGAAAAGTTAAAAGAAAAGATAACTGAGTATTTTAAACACAAGTGTTAAATAAACTACCCTTTTATATCCAGCCCTTTGTTATAAACAGGTCAAATTCTAGAGAAAAAAAAATTTAAACACAATAAAGACCCTCGCTCTCATACTTTCATTTTTTTGTAACAATACAAGATAATACCTAATGTAGCGTGTCAAATGGAAAGTACAAGCCCATTCGACGTGTACCATTGAGATTGTTTATTAATCTTACCTACTAAAATGAACTATGAAATACACCTCAATAAACAATAATACGAGCAATAATATCTATACTGTGTCGTTATAATATAATAAAGTTCCTAAGTTTAACAATATAAATAATATATCTAATATCTACAGCATCGTTTATTTCTCAATAGGTAAGGGGCAGACCTTCCTAATAGGCCTGGTGAAAATTCCAGTCTCTGTTTTTATTTTAATAAGCCTAACCCTACCATCAGCCCCCGGAAAAATTTCAATTATTCTACCTTAAGGCCATCTTAGAGGAGGAATATTTTTCTCCTTTAACAATATAAGTTGATCTAATTTTAAATTTTCCGTAGTTCTTAACCATTTTGGTCGGTTTTGTAGTTGATTTAAATACTCCACCGACCACCGTTTCCAAAAATGTTGTTGGATTTTTGTGCATTTTTGCCATATTGAAAGCCGGTTTTCCGGAACAGTAGTTGTATCCTTTTCTAAATACGCATCCAGACTTTCCCCTATTGAAAAATGCCCAGGAGTTAAGCAAAACAAATCTCCAGGATCATTTGAGAGTGGACACAGGGGCCGTGAGTTTAGTATCGCCTCAATTTGTGCCAACACTGTACTAAATTCCTCGAATGTGAGTTGGTTTTCCCAATCACTCGTAGGATATGAAATTTTGCGCTTTTAACCGCCGCTTCCCAAATTCCTCCCAATGTGGCGATCGAGGTGGAATAAATTTCCATTGTGTACCCTTATTTACAAAAAAGTCCACAATATTATTTTCATTTCCTTTATTTTTAAAGAATACATATAGCTCGTGTAGCTGATTTCTAGCGCCTAAGAAATTTGTCGCGTTGTCGCTATAAATTATTTTTGGGTTACCTCTTCGTGCAATAAAACGCTTAAATGTTAACAAGAATGCTTCACATGATAAACTTGTCACTAACTCTAAATGAATACATTTAGTAACCATGCAAATAAAAAATACAATATATGCCTTTATACATGATGCCCGCCTTGCCCTTGAATTTTTAATAAAGAATGGACCCCCAAAAGGACATATTTTGCTTGACCCAGTGCCACGTATTCATCAATAAACCCTTTATAATTTAAAAATAAATTATTATCCTTTACGAATCGTTTTTCTAAACTTAGAAATCTCCTTTTAGCTAACGTAAAGGAATCACCCAATTTCTCATATTCGTTAACTGATTTTTGTAACATATTTACCCGAAAAGACCCATTTTCTAAAATCTTTGTGGTATTATTAAAAATATTTTATATTTTATAATATAAGTTCATCTTCAGAATTTATAATGTTATTACAACTGACTTCTTCAGATTCCCAAAACTTTTCCATCATTTTATTGATCTCCGACGAACTTGTCGACAAAGAAACATTATTACGATCATAATAATTATTTGCACTTAAATACCCAATAAATTCCTCAGATATATTGCCCGCAATAACCAAACCAAAAAGTGTGTTTTGTAACACAGGCAAACCCCTACCTAATTTTATTATCTCTGGTGTGATTACCTCGTAATAAATATCGGCACCGAGAAGTATGTCAACTGACTTTTGTTTGCCAAAAAAAGGATCAGCCAAATGCAAATCTGATGGAATTCGAATTTTATTTATATCTATTTCTATTTGGGGCAGTTTCGATACAAAGTTATCCATTACTGAACAAGATATACTAAGTTCCTGGTTATTGACGTCTTTACAATTTCTTAAAGATAGTGTAATGTCAATCATTTCATTACACATGGCCCCTTTACCTGATATTCCCGAAATTTGAATAGTGCGTTTATAAGATGGATAAAGTAACCTTCTCGCTAACTGTTGTTATTAACGAACATTGTGCACGCTGTCTAATAAAGCAGTCGCTATAACGGATTTTCCGTTCCTATCCAACAAAAACACCTGTGTTGTAGCTAACATAACATAGTTAGACCTTCCTTGTGCCATTGCAGACAACGATTGAATTGAATTATTTAAAAAAGTTTTATTTTCCTCAACTGTTTGGTCAAAAATACATCCTGCAGTTGCCTTATCCTGAGGTGCATGACTTTCCCAAAAGTTTCCACTAATATTAGATGGAACATTATCGCGAGAGCTATTAACAATAGCAACATTTCCTCTGCTGCTATGACCCTGATCACCATATTGCCCTTTCTGAACGTGCAATAATGTGTTGTGACTACCCTTCCAAATGAAACACCCTGATTTAGTACAGTTTTGAACAAAATGAGGTAAAAAACACTTATAACACAATTTAGTTGTATTCACAAATTGCCGTCGTTGATCAACCGACATCGATTTAAATTTAAAACATTCACCCACCTGGTGATTAGTACCCTTACAATAGCAACATTTTTGCATATAAGCTCACCTTGAAGCGTGGATTTTGTATTTGAATTAATTTCCCTTTACTTTCCGGGACCCCTAAATTCTCTAATGCTATACACCGCTTTTCCAGAAAACCCAAAAATGCTTTCAATGTTGGCATTGCACTACTTCCTCTGTCAAATTCAAATGCTTGTTTAGTTTGGAAATCTAACTTTTGAGTTAATAAGTTGATTAAAATCAAATCCCATGCCTCAATTGGGACACTTAACTTTTTTAAAGCTTCCATATGTTGATTTATTGTTGTAATGAATTCACGTAAGTTTATTCCCGTACACCTATTTATAGACGGAATTTCCACAAGTGTCTTAATGTGGGCATTGATAACAAATAATTTATTTTCATACCTATTTTTCAAAGTGTTTAAAGCTATATTGAAGTTATCGTTCGTTAAAGGTAAATTTTCCACCAATTTAAGAGGCTCACCCCTTAGGGAGGATTTCAGATAAATAAACTTTTGTATATCAGATAATTGTGTGTTATCGATAATCAGGGCAGAAAATAAATCGTAAAAACCACTCCAATCGGAAAATTTTCCATTAAAAACTGAAATGGACAGCTCTGGAACCTTAACATAATTATTTGGAGCCTGTGACGGCACAGGAGAGCTAGAGCTCGAGCTAGAATTTGTTCCAATAGGATTTTGTAAATTTCTTTTAATTAGTGCACACAAATTAAGATATTTGGTTTCTACGTTAATTCTATCATTAAAAATAGTATCAGAATCATCCTCATCTAGGTCTTCAATTTATTGTCGCCAACCTTGATATTAACTCAAAATTATTTAAAACAGTGTAAGCAGAATTCGGTCACATATATGTCTTTCTTTTTCTAATCTTTTTCTTTCCTTCGATACAATAGTCTTATAATATGTTCAAATATGGCAACATTGTATAGTCCTCACTTGGTGCGTTATATATCGTTTTTCATGTTAGATGGTCCTCACTTTGTGGATATGGTGGTGAATAATTATACGGTGCTCGTTTTGATATATAAATGGTTGGTCCTCAGATTGTCGAATATACACAAATTTTAAAACTTTTTTCCATATGAAAATTCACGAGTATATTATCGTTCACCATTTACCTAATTTTCGAATTATATTACATATCCGTCCCTAACGTTCTCAATCCACTCCTTCATGGTGTCCTCACTTTGTATGCTGAAAGTCGTGTCCTCACTTTGATAGCCAGTCGTAAATATATATATATATAAATCGCGAGGAAAGTCAGTTTTTTTATAGGTTTGTTGAGGAAAATATTACGCTATGGATGACTAAGAGAAAATGAATTTCACAGTATATTATATTATTTATTATGTTCTACGTACGTAAAACAAAAACACCTGCAATTCCACAATTTCAATTCCACTTTTGATTATTGTTGACATAGATGTATATTCCTGTATTGCATGTTCTATTTGCACACTGCCTTCTTTGATGTTGGTTAAGTGGAATACAGATCTTGTTTACCTTGTGTCTAAGACATCCCTCAAGCACTGAAATTAAAATTATACGATAAAACCCAGAGAAATATCCATGCGATATGACGACTCTCTGAAATACTGAAATTTGAATAAATAGCTTGGGGGGAGTGTCAGTTATAAAACGGTATTTTGAACGGGATTAGAATTGGATTTTTATTGAGGGGTGCGATTTAGATTGCCGGGATAATAAAACAAATTAGTGGTGCTTCAGTTGATACATTGGTTGAATTTAATGATCGACATTCGTAAATTTATAAATATATATTTATGACTACTAGGTTTTCTGTATAAGCCGCGTTCAGAAAAATAATTTTCTCGGCGATTCGATTCCTGCTTTGGAGTCATTATTAAAAGATAGGAAAATGTAGGTTGGGGCGGAACGGATAAGATTCAGTGGCCTCGATGTGCCTGAAAATTGTATGACTTAACCTCTGTTATTGAGGAATTTTTATAATGGATTTATGAGCATTTTCTGTTGTTAGTAAATATGGAAAGTGAATTGTGAATTGTAAGATGGAAATTAATTGTTCTTCTCCTCTTTGTCACTCGGTGCCAGAGGCATTCCAGCAGCAGCTGTTCCTATCAGATTATAGTCATCTCATGCGCAGAGCGTACATGACGAAATGCATACCGCTATATTATTATATTCCCTTTCCTTGAAACTTTTTTAATGTTCCATGTAACTTCCAGTTTTTCAGAAACTGTAATAATAGCAATGAAATCTTTAATCAAGTAATTTCCATAATTTCTATTCTAGCAAAATATTTAACATTCGAATTAAGCTTAACGATGTTCTAAGGTTCCACCAACTCTGAAAATTTATTAACAAACTTACTGTCAACTTCCACCCTCAAGACCTGTTTACATAGTTGAAAAATAACCGTTCGAGGAAAAAAAGAATAAGAAAAAATCGGTCATTAAAAGCGCGTTGTCTAAAACGAGTTGTTTCTTGTATAACGTTAATAAAGAGTCTGTTCAACACTAACTACGAAAGTTTCTGTCGTAATTGTAAAACTTGGTACAAATTTGTGTGTAGGGCAGACCATTACAGGGATGTTTCGCACTTTTAGGGGCCAAAGTTCCTCGGGTTACTAAATAATGCAGAGAGGGTATGTCTGATGTATATCAAGGCTGATGGAAAAGAATGTCTTTTTTCCAGTGAAGAATCACACCAAAAAACAAATTACGGCAAACGCCTGACGTCCCCTTCGTGTTTGAATATTTCAAGTCGGCATTTTTTTTTCGTTCGTGGCCTAACGTCACAAACCGAGTTCATTTTTTAAACAAAATTTATTTTTCCACAAACGAACCGAACAGCATTACTTCCATTTAAAGTTGCTTTTTTTAAAACCAATTTATGTTGAAAATAATAAAACTGATACATTTTTTTCTGTTATCATCTATATTACAACAAAAGGGCTTAATAAAATTTCAAGTTAAACCACAATCTAATATATTCGTCCCAATGTAGATTAGATTAGAATTGGAGTGGCTCTTTGTCCTATCCCACTGCGACCTTCGCAGATCTATTGTGGTCCTCCCTATATTTAGAGCTCAATATCTAGCTTTATTCTTTTTATTAGACCTAATAGCCTGGATACCGCCTCCTTTGCGTAGCTCTCTGCCCTCGATTTTTCTTTTCCGAGTAAGTGAAACCGCACCCTTGCTAGGCCTTCGCACTCACAGAGTATGTGCTCCGCGGTTTGGTCTTCTTCCTGGCAGAACCTGCTTAGGCTGTCATCTGCAAGGCCAATTGTGTGCATATGTTTCCTCAGCCTACAATGTCCGGTCAGCATTCCCACCATCATCCTCGTCGTTTCCCGACTTTGACATAGCAGGTCGTGTGACAGTTTTGTCGAAGGGCTTTTAAGGAATAATTTTGCGTGTCTTTGTCCTGGGGTTTCATACCACCAGCGCAACGCCTGGTTGTTTATCCATTTGTGGATGCTCCCTTTACTTAGGCATTTTGCAATTCCACAGGAAGGCTCTGGCCCTATCATGACCTCCGTTGCTCCCTGCTTGGCTATTTCATCAGCCTTTTCATTGCCTTTTATTCCTTGTTGGCCTGGTACCCAGGCTAGGGTCACTCTATTATGACTGCCTAGTCTGTTTAGGGCCTTCCGACACTCCCATACCAGAATTGATCTTGTCTCATATGAGCGTATCGCCTTAAGTGCTGCTTCGCTGTCGGAGTAGATGACGATTCTTTGGTTATCCACCTCCTGTCTCATCAACTCTTCTGCACAGCATTGCACCGCCAGTAACACTTCCACAATTTAACTGAGAGACCTATTCATAGTTACCCTACTAGAAGAACAAATTACTTAACAATGCCCATTTCTGATCTGGTGAAAAACTCCATCTCATCTCGTTCAATGCCAAAAAGGTAGAACGTGTCGCGGGACAAACGGTAGGAACTTTAGTTCCCTTTAAGCAAAAGTTATGTAATACATCTGACGTTATAGATAAACAATTTGCATATTCTTTGGTGGTTGAGTAGTAAGCACACCAGACTCTCACGCGATAGACCCGGGTTCGATTCTCCGCGAGGAATTTTTTTTATTGTTAATTTTATTTTTAAATAATCATTCTGCTTGATATTAATAACGACAACAGGTAGACGTTTGGAATATTTAGCAGAATATTCATTATTATAGATAATGGTACGGTACCCTTCATGAGGGAGTCCAACTTGCAACATCTACTTATAACAGCATCGTATATTTAAAAAAGGAAACCGTAGCATTATACAAATTGGACATTCGTTTACCACAAAATTAGTGGAAACATAAAATTGTTAAATTTTTAATTTGAAGTTATATTACAGTTTATAGAAATTTTTATTTTCTAGATTTTTTCCTAAGTGGGTCGTAGAAAAAATATGCTGCTCGACTCGTGTGGATTGTCCATATCGCACTTGAACGATTGAGCACTCCGCCTACGGCGTCGTGCTCATCGCGACCCCTGGTCGCTCAAACATAACCTGGCGTAAAGAACTAAAGTTCCAAAAATTATTCAACCAGTTACCTTTAGGATTAAAAGTGAGAAATACATTTTATAAGTTCCCGAGATTGACAAAGGCATTTCTGCTTGAAAGATTTTATTATTCAGTGGCAGAATTCTACAATCTACTGTAGAGCTTTGAGTTACATTAGCCTTATTAATATTTAGGCTACGATATTAAATGTGTATATAATATGATGTTTTTCCAATGTTAGTATAGTCAGTATTTTCATTTTTAAATGGTATGTTGTGAATTTTTATATTTTATCTATTTTTTAAAGTATGTTACATAAAATTGTAAAATTTTTCATGACAGTAAAGTTTTTCTCTCTATCTCTCTCTGACTCCCTAAAAACGAGATTTATATTATTTGTCATACAGAATGTATACTAGCAAAATACTGAATCAAATGTAAACTAGGAATATAACTAAACTAACGATAAGTGTTGAATGAAATACCAGTCGGTATCGGTCATTTTAGTACAAGTACAAGTAATTATCAATACGGCATATTTTTTTTATAAGTACCTTGAAGTATGTAGATTAATATAAAAAAAGTTTAAAAGTCTATCAATTTCCCAAATTAGAGAAAAAAATCAAAAAACTTTTTTTTTCGAAATTTTTTAATAATTCACGCTGCGAGGAAGGTGGAGAAGAATAAAAAATATCATCGTGTATGGGAAGTGCTTTGCAATAAAAAGGTATCTTGCGTTTTTTTCGTCCGATCGATCAATGGTTTATCCGTAAAAAATTCAGTAAACTAAGTAGGTAAGTGTTCCGCATCCGAGCGACTCTGCTGCACGGCGGACAGTGTTCGGATGAAGTTTTAGTCACGAATATTGCACTTGATACACCTAATGTATAGATACAAGCCTTACATTTTCTGTTGGTACATTTCCAACAAGTTTCTTCTGAAGTTTTCAGTTTTTTGTGGAAATTAAACTTGTAACCGTTAACTACAAGTAAATCCTTGCCACGATTACTTTTAATAATTTTCACCTCCATAATTTGCTTTCTCACAACAATTCACACGTACTCAAACTAAGTAATAATTCAAATGATTGCAAATTATAATAATATAAGGGTTTTATATCCGTCTAAACTACCTGTTATTCCTAAAAATTT
>CAJUYG010007875.1:0-10415 GCA_910591675.1 Galerucella calmariensis | reverse complement strand
TTCTTAATTTACATGGAAATTGGTCTTCATATCGCACAAACAATTAAAGCAAAACCCAAAACTAAATGGAACACTCGAAAGGCCAACTGGAATTTATTCCACTCTATCTGAAACATTCTTCAGTAACTTACCAGAACGATTTGATGACCCGAATGAAAAATATCAATTCTTTTTAGCAGGTATTGAACACTCAGCACAATCGTCTATTCCAGTTAATAAACCCTTCAACCCTAGTAAATATCCGCCAGCCCCCCCACCTTGGTGGGATAATGAGTATGACCAATCGGTCAACCAAAGAAAACAAGCACTAAATGCCTACAAAAACAATAGTACATCCGACAACTATCTACTGGTCAAAAAAGTAATGGCAACAAAAAAGAGATTCCTCAAACACAAAGCAAAAAAACAATGGGTCAATTATTGCAATAAATTGAACAAAAACACACCATTCAATGAGCTGTAATGTGTGTATCCTACTATGGATACTTGGTGCATTAGAAGTGTGGAAGGGCCTCTGACTAGGTGGTGTTGCCGGTCACTTGGTGTGTCATCTCACAGGAATAAAACAACTACTGGAATCACTGAGTCATGTTCTCTTTATTACCTTACTTTACTATGATACATTAACTCACTTATTACTAGTACTAATTAGGGTCTTAATTAAAAAGGATTACGATGAATAAACTACATTTAGAATAATTTAGAATCAATCAGAATGAATTGAATCAAATCGAATGAATGAATGAATGTTAAAGTACTTTCGTTTAGTATATTTATACGACGAGTCAAGTTCACCGTTTCGTAAACATAAACAATTTCTGTTTACATTTACTTCGGACTCTGAACTTGACATCCTACGTGAGACCTTTCTGTTTTTATATATGTAAACGATTCATGCTATATCGACGTTAGCTTCAAGGGAATTTATGTCTTTAATCATAATAATACGATAATGATAATTTAAATAATTAATAAATAATATTTCGGCCAAAAGGCATCACACCTTCCCCTTTTACAAAAAGACTAAATTCCGTTGAGCTTCCTTCCCCCAATGGAATAAATTTACAATTATCCTAAAAATAGATGATTATTAAATAATGTCCTTAACCTATGGTAACATATATTTATAATCTAATGTACGTCCAAAAATTGTTTACGATAACTTAACTGTTTGTCTTGTTTATTTATAATCACTCAATGTTTTTGTTTATGATAACTTAATTGTTTGTCTTGTTTATTTATAATCACTCAATGTTTTTGTTGTGACCTATTCGTAATTGTTTGTGAACACAACCGCACTTTTGATACCACTTTACATTTTTTTTTAATTCATTTAACAATAAGGATGGATTCTGTTTTTGTGTATTTCTTTTATCACACCTGATTCTAATTTGACTTTACAGTTAACCTCACTCACCTCTGTGACTGTAAATGGACCTATATATTGAGATTCGAATTTGGTTCTATTTTCCCTCTTTACTAAAACTGAATCCCCTATTTTAAAATCAACTGGATTAGCTACCTTACTATTTTGACTTTGTCTACTAAGTTTATATTTGGTTAAATATTTCTCTGCTCTCTGATGAGCTACCTGCAGTTTATATTTTAACTCATTCTGATATTCATCAATGTTATAGCACGGCTCAATGTCGTTCGTGAGATTCTCGGGTAAATTAGCACGTCTCCCGAACAATAATTCAAATGGCGTATAACCATGATAAGAGCTTGGAGTCGTATTATAACAATAAGCAAATAATTTGCACCATTCATCCCAGTCATCCTTACTTTCATTTATAAAATGTCTCACATACTCATTAAGCGTTCTATGTAATTTCTCACAACCTCCTATAGATTGATGATGATATGCTGTCGAATAGTTATGACTAATATTTAACATTTTGGTTAAAGCATTGAATATTTCATTTTTATATTCTGTGCCTAAATCTGTCCTAATCTGTTTCATCAGACCGTAATTTGGTATGAAATTTTCAAAAATTCCACGAGCTATCGTGTTCGCTTCTTTGTTTTTAACTGGAATTATTACTGCATATTTCGTTAATTCACATAACATTGTGATGCAATAACGGTTACCATTTTCACTTTGTGGAAAAGGACCGACCGTATTTATATATGTTATATCCCATGGTTTTGCTGCTGTATCCGTTAATACAAATTCTTCTTTGTGATTATTTTTCGCTTTATTGACTTGGCACTTGTGACATTGCTTAATATATTTTCTCACATCTTTTTCCATGTTTTTCCATCTAAAATTCGCTCTTAATTTTTTCAATAGCCTGTTATTTCCTACATGACCTCCAGATAAAGGATCATTATGATAAGTTTCTAAAATCTGTTGCTTTTCTTTTTCTTCTTCCACCATCTTAGGTATATCGCAAATACATATTTGTACGTTTTTTAACGTATTGTTTCCTTTTTCCATAAACTCTTTTATAGTGCACTGTGTGAAAATAATATCATTCATATAAATTTTCATCCTTTTTATTCCATTTTTCACCGCTAGCTTATCAAGCTGAACTAACGTTTGACCTAAATCAAAGTTAATTATATCGGTATTAAATAAGGCTTGGCTAAATTTCATCCTGTTTTTGATCCGTATGTTCATCCTTAACGAAACACGGTTATTTTCAAATTGCAGAATCGGTAATTTATGCGCCTCTAAATTATTCAGTACTTTATATACTGCTGGCTTGCGAATATCTTTCTTTATTTCTGTGGAAACTATTTTATCTTCTCTTGTAGGCTGAGCTTTATTCTGACGAGTTTTTGACCTCGTTATTGCTAAAACGTGAGCATTGTCAATGTACAAGTCGTTTAATTCATTCACGGATATCCTTGAAATGCTGTCCGCATAATTTGAATTTCCTTTCAAATATTGTATTTCGAAGTTGTATTCTTCTAGGTCTAGTCTAATCCTTGTAAGTTTCGAAGTTGGTTCTGTCATCGAAAAAAGATGTGTTAACGGCTTATGATCCGTTTTCACAATAAAATGTGGAGAGCCATATAAATAACACTTAAAATGATTAATTCCCCAATGGATAGCTAACAATTCTTTCATGATTATAGGTTTATTTAATTCGCTTTTCTTAAAACTTCGCGATGCATAAGCTATAGGTAGATCTATACCTTCGTATTCCTGGCTAAGTATTGCAGAACACGCAATATTTGAAGCATCTGTTGTCAATATAAATTTTTTATTGAAATCTGGATATTTCAGAATAGGCGGCTGAATTAATGCCGATTTTAGTATTTGGAATGATTTTTCGCAGTCTTCTGACCACTCGAATTTTACATTTTTCCTAGATAATTTATTGAGAGGTATGCATATTTCAGCGAAATTGGGAATGAAACGTCTGTAATAGTTACAGAATGCTACGAACCTTTTAGATTCTTCTGAATTTTTGGGAACTGGATACTGCTCAATGACTGAATATTTTGCCTTGTCGGGTAGAACCCCTTCACTAGACAAATTGTGTCCTAAATATGTTACTTCTCGTCTGAAGAATTGACATTTTTGTGGATTTAATTTAAGGTTGAATTTCCGACATGTGCTAAACACCCTTTCGAGATTACTTAAATGATGATTTTCTGACATCCCTATTACAACTATATCATCCATATAAAGAAATGCTTTTTCTGGAGTTAATCCTGAAAATGCTATAGACATCATCCTTGAAAAACTATTTGGACTTATATTTAAACCAAATGGTAATCTTGTATACTGAAAGGAACCTTTTTCTGTGCTAAAAGATGTATATTTCCTTGAAGACGGTTCTAAGGGAATTTGATGAAAACCTGACATAAGATCTATGACTGAAAACCATTTCGACCTCCCTAGCTGATCTAAGATCGAATCTATTCTAGGTAATGGAAATTTATCTGTGACTATTTTCTTATTTAATTGCCTGAAATCTATGCAAAGTCTCCAAGATTTTTCTCCATTGATTGCCTTCTTGGGAACAAGTAAAACTGGACTGTTATAATCTGAGATTGAAGATTCAATTATACCTTGATCTAATAACTTTTGGACCTGATCGTTAAGTTCTGAAGATTGAGAATGTGGCGTGCGATAATTTTTAATATATACTGGAGTATCATCCTTTACCAATAGCTTTTGCTCATAAAAATTATTATGCGTTAAAATGTCATCTTTTAAAGCAAAAATATCTGAAAAATTCTCACAAAGATTTATTAGCTTATCCCTAACGTATTCTGGTACCTCTAAATTCAATGTTTTTCTTAATTCTTTCATCCTATTCTTACTTTCATTCGTCACAGCATATACATGAAATAAATTTAAATCCAATATTTTAATGTTATTTGTATTTATCGACTTGCTTTCATGATTTGTATTTAAAATTCTGACATAAGGATTAGTTTTTGATATAATAGATCTTGCTATAAATATTCCTGGTAATAATTCTTGTTGCTCGACAACTTTATCCTGTCTTAAATTTTTGAAACTTTCTACCAACCGATAGACTTCGCATCTAGGCGGTATTGCTATAGTATCATATTCAGGATTATCAAAAATTTCTAATGTTACTCTATTCCTGGATTTGCAATCTATGTATAATTTTAATTCTGAATAATCTAAAATACAATTATAATTTCTTATGAAATCCCTACCTAGAATTCCATTCGTAGGTATAGGAAATTCCTCTTTCACTACATGAAAACAATGTCTAAATGCTACACCCTTAATAAAAAGAAAAGTTTCTATTGTACCCAAAGTTTTAATTTCTCCCTGAGTTATTCCTTTAATGTTTAAGATTTGTGTTGTTTTTATTAAGTGATGTGGAAAATTATCTGAAATTTTTAATAACGATATATCTGCACCTGTATCTAATATAAAAGTATCTATATTATCCGATATGTCAGTTTTAATTTGCACAAAGTTTGAAAGAGTTAAATCAAAGTTATAAATATAACGATTATTGTTAAGCAAGTTGTTTAAAATTTTGGATTTTTCACCTTTCTTTTTCAAAACCCCAATTCTTTTTGTTCGTCTTCCTCTCTACTTTCTTCACTTTCACACATTCTTACATTCCTATAATTATTATTGAACCTATTGGTAGGTCTTTCTCTATACTCGTTTGAACTACCTTTATATCCCTTGAATCTCCTTTCTCCTTGATTCTCCTGAAATCTCCTATTATTGTCATAGTTACCTTTCCTATGAAAGTTATTTTCTCCATTATGATTAGCATAAGAATTTCTTCGCTGAGGAAAATACCTATTTCCCGACCAAAATTTATTCCTATCTGCCTTATAATGCAGAACACTCTCTGTTGACTGATTGTTTCCCACATTGATGGAAACCAGTTTGGTCATCACCTCTTGTGGTGTCGTAAAATTTCCAGCTGCTATAACGGTTTTTATCCGTTCTGAAGCTGCGTTGTCTAACAAAGATTTTACTGCTGCTTCTGTAGTATACTTTGTTGCTAAGTGTACTGGCATTCCTTCTGCCAAATACGCGGCTTGTAAACTTTCCGTCAGCTTCTCCATTTCGGAAGCATATCCGACGAGATCTTTATTATTTTGCCTTAGTTTACTTAGTTTAGCACTTATCAAACTAGTGCTGTCTCCTCTGAGTCCTTTCTTAAGTGTATCGACTATTTCTCTCAGAGAATTCTCGGTAGTAATCAAAACCCTGGCTTTTCCAGTCAGTCTTGTTTTCACAAATAACACAGCATTTCTCTCATGCGTATACTTGAAGTAAGCTAACCGCATCTACAAAAGACTGTAGTTTGCTTGTATCTCCATTAAACTCGTTTGGTAATATCTTACCAGCTAAATTGAAAAAATCATTCATACTTAATGCCATTTTATCTTTGCTTGTTGCTTCTAATAGCTCTTTACTAATTAAATTATTACGCGTAATTAATTGAGACGGAACTTTATACCGACAATCTAACACTTGAAATGCTTTCTCTACCTTATCTCTGATTTTGTCAAAATATAAAATGCATGTATTCTGCTGATCCTCGTCTAATTTATACCAATTTTTACCAATCAAATCGAATGAATGAATGAATGTTAAAGTACTTTCGTTTAGTATATTTATACGACGAGTCAAGTTCACCGTTTCGTAAACATAAACAATTTCTGTTTACATTTACTTCGGACTCTGAACTTGACATCCTACGTGAGACCTTTCTGTTTTTATATATGTAAACGATTCATGCTATATCGACGTTAGCTTCAAGGGAATTTATGTATTTAATCATAATAATACGATAATGATAATTTAAATAATTAATAAATAATATTTCGGCCAAAAGGCATCACAGAGCTATGGCATCAAGCAAAAAAAATACAAAGAATCCCAAAACATATCAACAATATATCATGCCACAATAATCACAATTGGATTGAAGAATTTACCCAAAAAATTGCACCACCCACTGCCGATGAAGAGTTCAATAACGTGAATGACTCAATTATCTGTACCAACGACCTTTTTAATAGACCCATTAGGTACAATGTGTTGTAATTTGGTTAGCCCAGAATATAAAGGCTGGCACGCCACTGCGTGTAGGTAGTTTTAAGAAAAGGTCTCTTAGAGTTTGATGGCCATGTGTTTTTTAGTAGTTGTAACTTTTACTTGTTGTGTAAAATAAAGTCAGTCTGTGTTGAAAAACCAACCATCTCGTTTCATTTTTAACAGGTTATGGGCCCAGCACATTGGGTTTCCTAGAAAAGTGGCAAAAAGTTCGGTTGATTTCGTAGTGATTAGTGTAACATAACACAATGGCTGGTAATTTCATAGTAAATGTTCCCAAGTTAAAAGGACGGGAAAACTGTGATGATTGGGCGTTTGCTGTCGAAAATTTCCTGGTTTTGGAGGGATTATCCAAATGTATATCAGAAGTTGTAGACGCAGATGACGCCAAAGCAAAGGCAAAAATAATTTTGACCATTGACGCATCCCTTTATGTTCATATTAAGGAAGCGAAGACGACAGTCGAGTTATGGGAAAAATTAAAGTCGCTCTTTGACAACAAAGGGTTTGCCAGAAGAATTGGTTTGCTGAGAAACTTGATTACTACACGTTTGGAAAATTGTGATTCGATGGCAAGTTATGTCAATCAAATCGTGGAGACAAGTCAGAGATTGCGTGGCACAGGTTTTAAAATAGATGACCAATGGGTTGGCTCGTTGTTACTAGCTGGATTACCAGATAAATTCTTACCAATGATTATGGCAATTGAACATTCTGGTATTGAGGTAACAACAGATTCAATTAAAACAAAGTTACTGGACATGCAATGTGATAGTGATAGTGTAAGTGCGTTCGGAGCTGGTAAGCCAAATTTTAAGCTAAAATATTCTCAGAAACCGGGAGATAAAAAGAGAATAAGGTGTTTTCGGTGCAAGCAGCTTGGGCATTATCAAAATAAATGTCCCAACGCCGCCATCGCCAATGCCGCCGCCGGCACCGTTGAAGAGACTAACGCGTTTAGTGCAGTATTTTCAAGTGGTACCTTTAGTAAATCGGACTGGTATATAGACTCTGGTGCTAGTGTTCACCTTACTGCTAGACAGGATTGGATTAAGAATGAGATTCCTGCAAAATGTTCAGGTGAAGTGATGATCACAACTTTAGTGGGAAGAGGTAAATACGATATATCTGTAAAAGATGTTTTATGTGTTCCTGGTTTGACGACAAATTTATTGTCAGTAAGTCAGCTTATTAAAAATGGAAATTCTCTTAGTTTTGAGGATGATCGTTGTACAGTCTTTAATAAGCAGAAGAAACCAGATGCCATAGCTGATTTGGAAAATGGGATGTATAAATTGAACATTTTCAAGTCTGAAAAATGTTCATTGACAAAAACACCCATTTCAGGAGAAATTTGGCATCGCAGATTTGGACACATAAATGGTAATTATCTAAATAAAATGCAGAATGGTTTGGTGAACGGGCTTTACATTAAAGGACAAGTGCAGTTAGGTTAAAAAAACTGCAAAGTTTGCTGTGAAGGTAAGCAGACTAGACTACCTTTCAAGCATGGGGGTTCCAGAGCGGAGAAATTGTTAGAACTTGTACATACTGATGTTTGTGGACCAATGGAGACGAGATCTTTGGGAGGTTCAAAATATTTTGTAGTCTTCGAAAATGATTTTAGTAGAATGGCATTTGTCTACTTTATTAAATCGAAAGACGAGGTATTTGGATGTTTTAAACAATTTAAGAGCATGGCAGAAAACCAGACTAACGAGAATATTAAGGTGCTCAGATCTGACAATGGAGGTGAATTTTGTTCCAGAGAGTTTGATGGCTTTCTCAAAAGCAGTGGTATCATTCATCACAAAACAAACGCATACAGACCGGAACAAAATGGCGTTTCCGAGAGGTTGAATCGAACAATTGTTGAAAAAGCCAAATGTTTATTGTTCGATGGAGGCATTGAAAAGCGTTTTTGGGCTGAGGCAATAAACACAGCAGTCTATTTGCGTAATAGAAGTTTAGCAGCAGGACTGCAGATGACACCATACGAGTTATGGAGTGGCAGGAGACCAGATGTAAGCAATTTACGAATTTTTGGAAGTCCTGTCTGTTAAGTATTCACTTAGGTTTATATGTATTTTTTATTTTGTAGTAATGACAAAAAGTCAAAATGACAAGGAAACTTCACATAAGAGAATGTCTAAAAACAAACTAACAAAATATAGGTCATAACAACAAGTTCTTAGACATCATAAAATCCTCTCTTGTAAATTTATAATATGAGTCTGTTTGGATTCTGGCGTAACCTAGTGCTTCTTCGCAATGTTGATGTAGGTTGTGCTATGGGTATCGCTGTGGTTACTGTTTCACTTTCAGATTGTTCTAGGAGTACATTAGTTGTTTCATTTTCACTTTTAGATTTTTCTGGTATCTTGGGCACATTAGTTGTTTCATTTTCACTTTTAGATTCTTCTGGTATCTTAGCGCTCAGCTTTTCCTCTACACTAGAATCATTAAAATGAAAACTCAGGTACCCAATAATATTCGGGTGGGGTAGTTTTAGGAATTACTTTAGTAGACGCAATTTGATTTACATGCCTTCTTACTATTCGATTGTTGACTTCAATTTTATAAATGAGAGAACTTTCTCGTTGTAGAATTTTACCAAATTCCCATAAATAGGTCTTTTTTATTATAATTCTTAACTCTGACAGTCTCACCTATCTTAAATACAGGAATACTGGAATTTTAGATGATTTCGAAGGGTTCTTGGAATCTAACTAAATCTAATTTTGTTCTTATTTCCCTTCCCATTAATAACTGAGCCGGTGATTGGTTTGTAGTTGAATGAGGAGTTTTTCGATACTGCATAAGAAAATTTTGAAGTTTCAGTTCTAAATCGGTAGATTCATTTCCCATTTTTTAAGGGCTTCCTTCATTGTTCCTACATATCTCTCCACTTGGCCATTGGAAGCTGGATGGTAAGGTGCGGTAAATTTGTGAATTATTCCATTGATTTTAAGAAAATTTTTAAACCCGAAAGATGTAAAAGTACCTCCATTATCGCTTACTATGGTTACTGGTAATCCAAAACGTGCAAATACACTACGAAGAATTGAAATAGTTTTTGAAGTCTTCAAGGTAATTTTAATAAAAATTTCTGGCCACTTTGAAAACGCATCACAAATAATTAAAAAGTATGCTCCTTGGAAAGAACCGGCAAAATCAATATGTTATCGTTGCCAGGGTTCTTTCGGAGTTTCGCTGTTCTTTGACTGTCCATTTGCAACAGCATTTAGTGATCGCTGAAGATTTTCTTCTGTTCATTGAGATCTTTGGCCTTTAGATTTATAAGGTGACATCTGAAACCCAGAAAAAATAAATTATATACCCAGCTGTATGTAATTCGCTGGGCTGTAGGCAATACGCCCAGTGGGCATATTAACTTCACCTGTATGTGGGCATATTACCTACAAGTCACTTAAACAATATTTTTAATTTTTTTTTCATAATATCAACATATTTATCAAAAAAATACATGGCAATGCAACTGAGCGCGGGTTGGTTTAATATTAACTTTAGGCATGAACATAAGTGACTCGTCAGCCAACTGTTAATCAAAAGTCAAACTAATAAAAATGGAGCCGGTGGGCATATTACCAACATGGGCATATTCCCTTCACCTACCTTACTGTTGAATAAAAAATCACATATTTTAACTGGACAATTTGAACAACAGTGACTAAATTGATGTCATGTATTCAGAAATATTGCAATACCTCGTAAATCAAGCACCAAATGAAAATCTTGTAAGGATAGAAAAAAATATTTTGAAGCCATAGGTATTCTCAAAAAGGTATTGGGAGGTTCGTGGGTACTACAACCTCCCTTTCCTCTGTAACGTCTTTTGTTTACATTAGAGTTCAATAGTAGTTTTTACGCA
>CAJUYG010007873.1:0-10417 GCA_910591675.1 Galerucella calmariensis | reverse complement strand
CATTATCTATAATAATGAATATTCTGCTAAATATTTCAAACGTCTACCTGTTGTCGTCATTAATAACAAGCAGAATAAATATTTAAAAATAAAATTATTAATAAAAAAAAACTTCCTCATGGGGAATCGAACCCGAGTCTACTGCGTGAGAGTCTGATATGCTTACTACTCGACCACCAAAGAATATGCAAATTATTTATATAACGTCAGATGTACATAATTCTTGCTTAAAAAGAACTAAAGTTCCTACCGTGTGTCCCGCGACACGTTCTACCTTTTTTTTTCTACAAAATGGTTGAAAAATTTCTTCTACCAAGACCCCATAATAATTTTTCTACTACCACTATCGAAAGTCGACTTCGGTGCATTGAAAAGCAACTGCAAAGTTGATGTTTTCCGCGAGCTGTCATAATTTGACATTATTGGCGCTATTAAGCAGAAGGTAACTTTGGCGCACGCCTAATTTTTTTTATAGATAAGAGAGCTAGTAGTTATTTAACTGTAGAATAAAATATTTTAGTTATTTTCTAATATGTTAAAGCATCCAACAGTATTTTCCGTAATAATTTAATGAGAAATAGGGAAATAAAAAAAATATCTGACATTAATGTAATGAGTGTTGCCTACGTTCATAGGTAAGGCAACTCTCTGTCTCGACTGCCAAAGTACTACTTTCTGCTCTTGATACACAAATAGCTATTCTTTTACCAAGGCCGGTATAATAAGTGTTTCTAGCGCGGTATTTCAATTGATGAATTTTATTTCCAAAATTTTAGTTAACTGAACTCAACAGAACACTAACAAAGAAAGATATACCGTTTAAAAGCAAATGCAACAGGGAGGAGTGTAAAAGATACATTGAACTATTTATAGCCGAAGCAGATTCATTTGACGCAAATGACGAGGGGGCATATATTAGTTGCCCAAATTGTCCATGCGAAAAAGATTTTTATCAAACTGTTGTAGAGAATCTCAAAAGAGCGGTAGGTATAGATCGTTTTGATTATAACGTATATTTTCTTATTCTTATTTATTTGCAGATAATAGAATTGAAGAGTAAACTATTCGATTCTCAAACGAAAAACAAAGAAATGGAAACGGAACTTAGACAAAAAGAGTTTCAAGTGGAGGAAATTTCAAAAACTCAATTGGAAAAGGATAAAGAATATAACGAGCTCAAACAAAAATTAATGGACAGGTAGAAGTTACATTAACAATAAATTTCTTTGTTCCATTCGGTAGAATTTTATTCAACTGTTGAGAAAAATATTTAAAATCTTCCCAAAAATATTAACTATGCTTAACACTGAATTTTGATCACATTTGTTCCTTTTGTCATCTATAATAAGTGCGTTCTTTTAGACGTCATATTTGGTGCTATAATAGGTGCGTTATTTTAAACGTCATATTTGGTGCGTTCTTTTAGAAGTCATATTTGATGCTATAACAGGTGCGTTCCTTTTTACTGAAATCTCAGTTAATCTCATCTCACATCGGTACGCACGAGCTCAATTTTATTTACTCACTTCGAAGTGAGCTAAAATTTTTTCCAACCCCGTTCATCAATGCTGCATATTATGCTATGAGAGGATATCAGTAAAATTTGGAAAATAAAATGGAGGGAATGGAAAAACATTTAAAAAATCTATTTTTTTGGTTTAGAGTGAATGTTCTATCTGTAGAGTAGGAAGGGTGAGTGTAGGCTCACAGCACTTGGCCACATGTGACCCATTGTACATCCTCCCAAAGAGTTGTCCACCTAGGTCATCGTCCATCCTGTCCTTTCCAAGAAGGTGGACAGGTCACTAGGAGACATCTCCTTTATATCGGCAGGTGTGGGCCACGACTCACCGAACACACACTCTCTTATTGACGATAACTCCGGACACTCGCATAAGACATGCCTGACAGTTTCATCTTCCTGTTCACACATCCTGCATAGAGGTGTGTCCACTAGCCTCACATTATGGAGGTGTTTCCTTAGTTTACAGTGGCCGGTCAGAAATCCTACCGTTAACCATAGGTTTTTCCTGGTCATCGCCAAATATTTCTTCGGCGTTAGCTTCCCAGGGTGATCCTGGCAAGACTGCATCCTTTGGTTCCATCTCATCTCTTAAGGGATTGAGCATGGGTGTAACGTTTGGCTAGTTCCGCAATTGTCGAAGTCGTTAGGCCGTAGGTGTCGCAATTTTTAGTCCAGCCGCTTCCCTGGCTAAAGAATCGGCAATGCGGTTAACTTTACTCCTGTCGTGCCTTTTAATCTACCTCAGGAGGTGAGTGAATGTTATCCATGGAATTATGAAAAAAATTTGTCAATCTCACTTCACTTTATATCATAGCTGAGATCTCGGTAAAAAAACGCACCTATTGCAGTAAGCTACAACGTATAAATAAAGGTGGATTAATGCAAGAAAAAATTAAAACTAAGATTAATTTAAAACTAAAACTAAGATAAAACCATGTTATTTTTCAATTTAACTCTCAATTTCTCAGTTTCTTGCATGAGCATGTGCGTGTAATGTAGATGTTCATGCAAGAAACTAAGAAATTAAGATTTAAATTAAAAAATAACATGGTTTTATCTTCCTAGTTTTAGTTTTAAATGAATCTTAGTTTTAATTTTTTCTTGCATGAATCCACCTTAACTCTGGCGACGATTTTGAAAGTTGTACGTTCTTTTCATAGGTTGAGAGTGGCGCAAGTTGACGAAACACGTTTTACAGAACGATCCAAACAATTCGAAATAGAATTAGGATCACTTAGAAGAGAGTTAGAATTAAAAACGTTGCAATTAAATGAGGTAGAAAGGAATTCTCAACAACTCAACGGTTCCAAATGTGTACAGTTGGCATGTGCACAAGAAGAAATTAACGTTTTAAAAGAACAATTAAATAGGCTGCTTAAACAACATTGTGCTATAAATATGGAGGTAAGTCTTATCAATATTCGATCCTGTGTAAAATGTAAATGTAGATCTTGAAAATTATCATGACTCTGGCCTCAAAACGTCCCAACTTTCCCTAATCCCTCTCTCCCTCACCGTTTTACATCTTACATTTTTTAGAATCAAAAATTACAGTCGCAAAGTACAAAAATGCACTCGACGGTAACGAATCTCGAAGAGAAAAGTCAACTTTTAAAAACCCAAGTCGAACAGTACTTGCTGGAACTTCAAATGGTACAAAAAGAAAAAGATATGCTCCACGGTAAAAATCAAGATCTACTGCACGAATTGAGAACTTTGCAGTCGTCTTACGAGGGTCAACAAAGGTATAACGAGAATACTGTTAGATCCCTCGAGGTCGAATTAAGTGAGGTTAAAAAACATCGTGACGATATTTATTTCGAAAGTAAAACTGTCGTTGAATACTTTCGGTTGTGGTTAAAGGAGCAGAAAAAAATTAACGAGTACACCATGGCTAAAGAGAAAGATTATTGTAAGATTATTGATGCGCTAAAGCTACAAAATAAGTATGTAGAAAATAATTATTGGATGGTTTTTTCAGCTTTATTAACTTTCACTAATTGAACCCTCTCCTCAATAGACTTAACAAAATGTATCCAACGTGCCGTCTTCGTCTGGAAAATGATGAAACAGCGAGGCTTTGTGCGCCAAATAATTGTTTATCCTCAGAGCGATTGTCATTAGTGTCAACTTGTCAGTTAGTGGACATACCATTAATAGAGGAGTTCAGTCTAAGGTCAGTGTTGCCAACAAAAAGTGTTTTTTTCTGACAAGTATGACAGTTAACGTCTACCATTCAAAACCTAAGATTTTTGCATGTTTTTTATCATTGCGAACATCTATATTGCTTTATTGAAATAATGAATACACCCCCGAAGCGTATATCTTGAAATTTAAAATGACTTTTTAGCTGAATAATCAACATATCGGTGGCCAATAACTCTAGGAACTTTTGGCAAGTCACCATTTCATTTCTGTTATTCTGTCACTAGTTATGTCAAATGTCAGTTATATTTATTTTTGTTGATTTTCGTTTAATTCTGTATGTCCATTTTCGATTAGATTTTTGTAGCATTTCTAGTTAGTTGTATCTCTATTCTTCCAATTACTTTTTCCACTGACATCTGACATAACTAGTGACAGATAACAGTAATGAAATGGTGACATGCCAAGAGTTCCTAGAATTATTGGCCGCCGATATGTTGAGTATTAAGCTAAAAAGTCATTTTAAATTTCAAGATATACGCTTCGGGGATGTATTCATAATTTTAATAAAGCAATATAGATGTTCGCAATGATAAAAAACATGCAAAAATCTTATGTTTTGAAGGGTAGACCTTAACTGTCATTTTTGTCAGAAAAACCACTTTTTGTTGGCCACACTTACCTTAGACTGAACTCCTATTGTTTATCGTCAGTGCGGCTGTCATTAGCGTCAACTCGTCAGTTGGTAGACATGGCCTGTTATTAAACCAACTACTATAATGAAATTTTAATCTTAACCTCAAATAATGCAACAGAAATTTAACCTTGGCTGTGATTTTGTCAACTACTAACACTAAAAAGTATTAAAAAGATACGTTTACTTCATCCTATGTGCGTAAAACCGACTGGGCTCTATTTTGACAACCTCAAATTCCAGCCCGATGATGTTAACGTCTTTAAATACTCGTACCCTTTTTTGGAACTTTAGTTCTTTACGCCAGGTTATGTTTGAGCGACCGGGGGTCGCGACGCAAAAGATCTGACCGTTACGCGTTACGTTACGCTACGTTATGTTACGTTGCTTCGTTATGTGCCTTGCTTGCGTGCTTGTGCCTCCTTAGTCTCTCTCTCGTTTACGAAGCAGCGATTCATAATAATAAATATGCTCCTGCCGGGATTCGAGCCCGGGCCGCCCGCGTGCAATGCGAGCATTCTAACCACTGAACCACCGATGCTATATTGAAATTCTATGCAAAGCTGATATTCGCAGTGCTATAAAGTGATCTACTTGAATTTGTTGTTTGTTTCACTATTATTTCCATAATTTTTTTCTGCGCGATTAAGGGGATAAGCACATTTACTTTTCGAAATACAGGGTGTTGAAATTTTGAAAACTTGAATGTTTCAATTCGATAACTTTAAAATGGATGGAAAATCTAGAAAATAAAAATTTCTATGATTTGTAATATAACTCCAAATTAAAAATTTAACAATTCAATTTTATGTTTCCACTAACTTTGTGGTAAACGTACAGTTCTTGAATGTCCAATTTGTATAATGCTACGGTTTCCTTTTTTAAATATACGATGCTGTTATAAGTAGATGCTGCCAGTCGGACTCCCTCATGAAGGGTACCGTACCATTATCTATAATAATGAATATTCTGCTAAATATTTCAAACGTCTACCTGTTGTCGTTATTAATATCAAGCAGAATGATTATTTTAAAATAAAATTAACAATAAAAAAAATTCCTCGCGGGGAATCGAACCCGGGTCTACCTCGTGAGAGTCTGGTGTTCTTACTACTCAACCACCAAAGAATATGCAAATTGTTTATCTATAACGTCAGATGTATTACATAACTTTTGCTTAAAAGGAACTAAAGTTCCTACCGTGTGTCCCGCGACACGTTCTACCTTTTATTTATTGTAGCTGGGAATTCTTATAATTATTTGATTTCAGTGAACATCCCTGTGAATACCAGCAGCGACCTTTTTCGAGAAACATAGATACTCTTAGAATGGCGCAAGAATCTTGCCAATCGCCTTGGAGCTTGGGATCGCAAGGTACATCTTTAGGACATGAGGAAAGTCCTTGTAGAAGCCCTTGCGTTAATGAAAGCTGTGATTGGTACTCTTCTAATTTTAAGGTAAATCTTGCATCATTTTACTTTTTCATTGAACAGGGTTGAATGTTACATTTTGCTTATTCTTTTTTCTCTTATTTTTTGGGAATCAAACCACAATTCACATTCACTGATAGCCAGGCATTGCTGAAGGCTATCAACAATCCTACCACGAAATCTAGACTGGTTAAAAACTGCAAAGAGTCCCTTAATAAGCTGGCAAGAGACAACACAGTGTCTCTAGTATGGGTGCCGGGACATGAAGGGACTGCTGGTAATGAATTGGCGGACCAGCTAGCTAAACAAGGCTCTAAAGGAGACTTTATAGGTCCGGAACCGTTCTGTGGAATCACAAAGGATTACATAAGAGGGGAAATCCGGAACTGGCTAGACAAAGAACACCAAATTAAATGGAGGTTGACAGAAGGTCATCTTCACACAAAAAGTCTACTGAAAAAGGTAAACAAAGAACTCTCAACCAGTTTATTGAAACTGAGCAAGAGACACTTGAAGACAGTAACCGACCTGGTTACTGGACATTGCACTCTAAGGAAACATTTGTACAGAATGGGAATAGTCAGTGAACCTTTCTGTAGGAAGTGCGAACTAAGGGATGAAACACCTATTCATATATTCTGCTCATGTAAGAACTTAGAAGGACTCAGACAGAAGCATTTTGGAAAGGAAACTATACAACCATCAGAACTACTTAAAATCCCCCCAAATAAGCTAGTGGCCTATATAGAGGACACGAAACTTTTGGAGTGGAAGTAGATAACATTGGGAATGGTACAATGACTTAGGTCAAGTGCCCGGGCTGTTGAGCACAACCCAAACGTTTGAATGAATGAAACCACAATGTTTTTTATTTCGACGTTTCGGTAGCGTTCCAGCTACCGTTGTCAAGATTAACTAGTATAAAATAATTTTTGGTCCCTATCTGACACAACGAAAAAATATGACAACTAGACAATCAATAATATTTTGAAGTTTAAGACTACAAAACTTTGTTGTCAAATTTTATTGAGGTCCATTCATAGTAGATCACATCTCTGGTAAAATGTGAAAAAAAATATTTTATTTTATGACATTCTAACAATATGATAGTCTACTAGAAATGGAATCCAGTGAAGTGTACGTTCCAGGAACGGTTTTTTATTGGGATAGCGCTTTTTTTTCAAATGTTAATAAAACGCGTTTGTTGTTACTTTTTTGTGTATGATTATTTTTGTTTTCAAAATATGTATAACTCAGTTTGGTGATTTTGTGTATTGAAGTGTGTATCGATTAACTATTCCAATGATAAATCATAATAAAACCTGGATAAAAACTTATGATGCTATCCTGATAACGCAGGTAATTGATTATTGGAAATTTCTCTTTCTAACATTGGTAACCAAATTTGACTACATTCGGCTGAAATACTAGCTACACATTTATCTGCATTTAGTTGTATTAAATCACTTTCTTTGATTTATTTTTTAAAGATTGTTCTTCATTTTGCTTGTTATAGAATGATTCAGAAGAGGAAATTGAGGATGATGAAGACTGGGTAACGAAGGTGGAAAATTTGGCCGCTCAAGTTAGAAGAACCAACAAAATGTGGAAACATAAAATGGAAAAGGCTGATTTGACAGTATCAAAAGATAGTCAAAAATGAGTTTATTTTATTCTATTTTTATTGCTTATTTATATAAAATATATTTATAAATATTGAGATTAGTTAATGATTTTTTTTTTCAAAAAGAAACTAGATGAGAAGTTTCAACTGTCAAAAGCTAAAAACGCAATGACACAACTAGATGAGAAGTACCAACTGTCAAAATTGAAATACTCAGGGCCATTCGCACCGATTATCTTAAAAAGTCATACTTGACTAAGTGACACTTATAATTTAGGTAAAACTTCGTTCGCGCCGTACTTCTCTTAGCTAAGTTGGAGGTTCCATTCGACAACGCCGAAATTTTTAAAAGATCTTGTCAGGAATTAACGGCAGTCGTTTACAGTTTGATATTAGTTGGTGTCATCTTTGATTTTGACGTTTTGTTAAGTATTTTCTACCGAGTCATTTTAGTAGTTTAAATATGAGCGGAGAAAAACGATTTCGTGGAATAAATTTCACAACAAGTGAAAAAACATTATTATTAGCAAGTATAAAAATGTCATAGAAAATAAACAATTTCAATATCCCCAAGAAAATTGAGAGCAGTTTCCTTCGTCATTCTAAATCTAAGAAAAAACGTCTTAGGATCGAATGTATTAAAATAATCGTTCCTTATATCTAGGGTGCCAGGGAAAAAGAGTATAGTTCATAAAAGTTGATTTTTCAGAAATCAAATTTATTTATATGCGATTTCAAGGAAATCAATAGTTAACGTTGTTACTGCATTAAAAAAATAGTTACTTGGTTGGGTAAGATATTGTACAAGAGGAACAGATTATCGCAACGTTATCATAGAACTGAAAACATGACTTATTCTAATTTGACCAAATGAAAAATGTAACTTATAATATTTAAACCAAACAAAAAAAATCCTCATATCTTTGAGGAACATAAAATCGCTCGAGAATAATAAGGAAAAAACTCGGAAAAAATATTGATGCCCACAATATTTCAAGCAACAAAGTACACACCTGACAAGAACTGTCAGTGTGACAGTAGAAAAAGACGTAAGACACAATGCCGCTATGAAAGTAACGCCTTCATAGTATTTTGAGCTCCCGATTGATAGGCTGCGCTGGCGCGTAATCTAAACATCAACCAATCAAATTTTTGTAAGTCAAAGATTAGGGTTAACGTTTGTAAAACATTCAAACGGTTCATTATTGTGATATTTTGATTATGATTAATCACAGACCTGCCTTTTTTCCATTTCTTCCTACGTAATGTGATAGAAGAAGATTAACAATCGATGACGCACACCAATAAGGGTATTATTTCAACCATATCAAGCATGTCACTACTTTTAAGGTATCTATAAAAATCGTGAAATGTTGGTGAAATAAGAGGAAGAAGATCTAAAATATATTTTTTCTTCTCTTTTGAAATGGTTAAGGAATATTTGCAGAGGCGTTCTGGGTACAAACGTGCATCTGGTTGTCCCCGACGATTGAGGCATAAGGTGTGAAAAGGCTCATCGCTGTCCAAAGAAGTTTTGTGAAGTATTTTTCTAGATTCGCGTGTATGACGAAACCACTTCAAGGAATGCCAGTTGAATTGATTTCCTTCCGCATGCTTTTTTCGAAATTGCAAACTCTTTTTTAAAAGATCTGCAAAATTAAGAAAATCTGAATGATTGAGCTCGATAACTTCAAATGTCTTCTTTTTTCCAACTGAACGAAGTAGCTAGTACCAATCATAAGGGTGGGAGATAGGCACTTGCAACTTCTTCTTTTGCTTTTCAATGAGTCTATGGTCCACATCACACTCTAGGTGAGTGTGTCCACTAACAAAGAACTTATGATCCACAATTTCCAAGTGTGTATTTTGTTGCATGGCCACTAAAAACATGGTGGCAACATGAGAGTTTTTGTTCTGCTTTCCACAGGTATCAGAATATAAGGTTACTTTCGATACCTGTAATGGAAGCGAAGTAAAAATACATGTGGCTATTTGATTTCCTCCCCGGCCACCCTCAGCTTCATGCCACATGTAACATATAACATTTTGAGTACTAGTTTCATGTAAGGTGAGGTTGAAGGTCCAAAGGCCTTTTTAAAAGGCAACTGACGTATTCAACATTGGGGTTGGTAAGCATTGCTGCAGATCAAACATAAAACAACGCCGAGTTTGATGATTTGCTGCCAGTTCCTTATCTTTACTTTTCCCTTCGTTGGCATTATCAGCTTCTATATGGTGGATAGCTAACTGCTCTTCACTTTTCTTCATCCTCTGCTACTCATTCTGAGCAGGACATATTATGAGTCGAAAGCATGGAGAAATCATAAGAAAAATAACACAATGGACTCCTCTATGGCCGAGAAGACCTAGAAAAAATTGGAGGAATCAGATAGAAGAGGATACAAAAAGGATGGGAATCAAGAGTGGAGAGAAAAATGCAGAAATAGAGCAGAATGGAAAAAAATAGCTTCTGAAGCCAGGACACCCAAGAAATTGTAAAAATAAGGAGTGAAAAGGGAGTAATCCACCCTAATAAATGGATTTAAAAGCGCATTAGCGTTAACCACAATCTATTTGAGTTAAAGGCTTGATGATGCTCTAATAGTATAAGTCAAGCAGTTCTTACGATCAAAATAGAACAAGTTAACTTATACTATTTCGATCGTTGGTTAAAATAGTATAGCTTGATTTATACTATAAGGATCTCAACAATCTAGTTATACTGTTTGTATTATTGGAAGGATAATGCGTATTTTCTTTGTATGATTTAGGCCCAGTTTCATAATCAACTAAAAGTGCCTTTAAATATTAAAGTTGGCTTAAAGTTGAAAAAGTGGTCCCATAATCGTACTTTAAGATAAAGTAGTGCCTAAAGTTTCCTTTAACTTAAAGTGCGAATTTCTAAACTTTACCGAAGATAAAGTGGCTTTAAAGCAGACATAACCTAGTTTTCTCCATATTTTTTGATAACGAGGCTGAATACTTCACAAAAAAATGATG
>CAJUYG010007872.1:0-10419 GCA_910591675.1 Galerucella calmariensis | reverse complement strand
ACAATTCATGTTTATATTAAAATTAACAACCTCAAAAACTCGAAATTCAGAGTCAACTAGCATTGAAGAATTGATCTGGCGTTAACATATATCTCTTTTTTTCAAGTCTCGAAGATAGGATAAGAGCAGATATTAATTATTTTAAAGGAGTTTCTTGTTCTATCAAAACTCAGCGTTATAATACCGCTCAGAGGGATCATTTGATTCAGTATGATTCAGTACATGGAGAGCCATTCAAATTTTACTGCAGGAATATTTTGTGTAAAAGATGGGAAGGACTTATAAAACACTAGATTAGACATTATACACAATATAGTTACTCTTCAAATATTAAAAAGTCCCTTAAATAATCCGCAATTCCAGCCAAACATCAACAAATAATGATTAGATCGACTCGAATTCGCGATATTGGTCAGTGAAAAGGTATACAGAATGCCGCACATGCGACTTACCGACGGCTGTCGATAACTGAGTCTTACCGATACCGATTTCTCACCGAAACGAGTTACAGAATAGCGCTCCAGAAATACAAAGAAATTAATACGGTAACATAGCAATCACACTAATTAATTATTTAAAATATTAAGAACTTAACAAAACAGCGATTTATTAGATTGTAAAAGATTTTCAGAAGACAAAAACACTCCCTAGCCAAGTTGCTCTATGATGTCACTGCCACTGTCACTGTCACTGTCAATACAATTATGTTTGTAGTATCGGTTGTTATGGTCAACGAGCGTTTTGCAATTTTTTACGCTCGGCGGGCGTAAAGTAACTCTCCTCAAGAAACGTCAACTTTTCGTTGTAAATGGCAAGCGAAAAAGCCTACTTTTCAATGTGATGGTAGAAAAACATAATTGTATTGAGAGTGACAGTGGCAGTAGCAGTGAGAGTGACATTGTAGAGCAACCTGGCTAGGGAGTGTTTTTGTCTTCTGAAAATCTTTTACAATCCAATAGATCGCTGTTTTGTTGAGCTCTTAATGTTTTAAATAATTAATTAGAGTGATTGCGATGTTATCGTAATTTCTTTTGTATTTTTGTGCTTAATTGTTGTGCTACGTTCTGAATATTTTGTACGTTTTAATTGTAGAATAAGAAGAAGTACATTGACAGTATTGACCATAATAATTATAGTATATTAAGTATCAATAACGGTAAGGGTTGGTTACCGGTCGACAGCAATGTTCCAATTTTGCTGGAGACCGGTATTACCCTTAACGTTCGGAATGCTTATACCATTTTTCGCGCGATCGCATTGAAATAAGCTTCGAATAATAGTTATTTATGATATGAGTGTTAAAAGTGAGGTTTTATTTTGTGAGTGAAAACGTTTGTGAAATGAGCGGAGCGAATTGAACAATTTCACGAACAAAATAAAATCACTTTTAACACAAATACCATACAATGTTTTTTGTACAACTTCCCTATTTTGATAATGAAACGAGCGAATTTGCAATGACAATAAATTCAAAATGCATTTTAGTATTCAAATAATCAAAAGATTGTTGTGAATGGCAGACGTTGCCAACGTTATGATTACTAACAAATGAGAAAAGACGCTGTCATTTGAATGGAGTGCTAAAAATATTTTTAACACTAGTGTTAAAAGTATTTTTAACACGCTGCTATGTAAACAATCGTTTTTAACATTGTTTGCTATCATTAAAAGTGTCACTTTTAATGACAGTTGTACAAAAAATAATTTAAATATCTTCGGAATGAACGAAATGTCAAAAGTGACATTTATACTTTTCGATCAGCTTAAAATATAATTAGCATTTTGGTGAAATTGTTTTTATGCTATTTATTACTTTTTATATTGTTTTGTTCGATTCTGTTCATTAAAAAATATCAATCTTCTTATTTTTTTGTTCCTTTTGTGTAATGAATGAAGTAATATATTATTTAGGATCACTCAAATGTATGTATGGCTAAGGGTGAAATTCATAGTCGACACTTGAGGGTCACTCATACTTCACTCATCCTTATTGTATGCAGAGACATTTGACAGGCGAAAAGTGAGGTTGAGTTTGAGTGTAACTTGAGTGAAATATAAGTACAGATTCCAGCTCCCTTGAGTGAAGATTTCTAACCTATACACCACGTTTGTACCTTACACTGACATTTTACGATATTAAAATTTTGTTTGGTTGTTATTTGTCTGTTATAGTTTCAAATTTTTCAAGAAAATTAGTATAATGGATGATTTTGTTGATTTTGTGAACTGTATAGATGATGATAATGCTTACATTCATCGTTTACCTAGGTGATTACTAACTTTGGTGTGATAAAAAGCCAAATTATTAGATTAATTCATTTTTTAGACGAAACAATGCTCTCCACTTGAATTAAACTCGTGTGTCAGTGACACCCATGCCTTTTCCTTTCTAGCTAAGCTAGCACAATCAATTTTCTATAAAAGAATATTTACGAACCAGCTCACTCGGCTAGTTTTTCGCTAGACGAAAAGGGTTTTCTTTTGTTTTCTATTTTCCTAAGAAATAATGAACTTTAATGAAATAATATCTACTATAAAAATTGAAAATAGGAATCTAAAATTATCTATTAAATAACTAGCTTGAAAAATAAACTAACGCAGCAAATAAGAAATATATATGAACAGTAAAGAGCTAAACTGAGAATAAAATACTTGCAGAGGGCTAATACACGAGCTGAATACAAATTCGAATATTACAGATGTCAAATGAACGCAAAGCAGGCCTTTTCTTAATTCTTTTGATAACCGTTGGAAAAGTAATGCGAAAAGTACACGCTATGGCACTTTTCCGTACCGAAATGTCAAACAAAGCTATCTAAGACCTGTCAACTTTTTTGTCAATTCAACCTAATAGTAAATTTCTTTTTGGTGTACAATTTTCAAATTTAAACCAAAAGTAAGTAAACTTAGGAAACTATTTATTACCTTTTCAAATGTTGTTCAAAAGCATGATCAGTGGGAGGCTCTCAGAAGATGTGCGATTTGAGGCCGTTGTCAAGTACCATCGTAATTGATTCAAGGAAGCAATATTTTTGTTTTTGTTCGTATACAAATAAAGTATATATTTTGTACCAACTTCCAATGCTTTATCTTGTGATAAAAAGGAAAGATTTTCTAGGTCTTTGAAATCATCAATATTTTTGTATAATCTGTCTGCACATATGATAAGCGCTTTTGGCCTTTCTTTCCAGATCTGTTACATATTAGACACATTTTTTGCCGAATATTAAATCCGTCTTTAGGATATCTTGTCCGAGACGATGAAGCGTTTTCGGTTTCACTGATTTGAGAAACATATCCACTATTTTGTGGACTAATAAATGTTAGTCTGCAAGTTTTATGAAATTTTACTTTAACCTTCCCTCCTAGAATGTCTTCCTTTTGATGCAAATCTTTTGAGCACAAGTGTCTTTTCTTTTTTCTGTAGCACATATAATTGTATTCAATCCTTTCAATCTCGGATTTTGCGTCACAAGTTTGTCTTTTTCATGCAAAGTCTGCCCACAAAATAAACACTCCATCGTTCACACAAAAAATCTCAATAGACACACACACATCCAAAATAATATCTACCTAATCGCAGTTAAAACAAAGACTGATAGCAACTGAATCATGCTGTCGGCCAAATTTTTCAGGAATAGACAGGTCGCATTATGCGTTTACGGGAAGCAGAGAGATGTCTGCTCGTTAGAAAGCTCAATAATTAAACGCGGCTGCAGAAACTTTCAAGTTTGCGTATTTATTGCTCAAAAACTATGATACTTAGAATAGTGATTCTTGTTTAAAAAACTTCCTTGAAGCTTTAGCTTTATTTGGTATGCATACAGTTTAGTGAAATTTTTAAAATAAAAAAGTTTTTCGATCACTGAAAATAGTGCTGCAAAAAAAGTAAAGATTACAGTATTCTCTAATTTTACAAAAAAACTAGGTTTTATATACTAATGAAGCTAATGCAGTAATCTTCGCTTATGTTTTTTCTGCCGATTAAAAAAAAAGTTGAAAATATCCTGTTTAGTTCCGGAGATATCGCGAGGTATGTGTGAAAAGGTAATGAAACATAATTTTGACAGATTTTTGACAAATTTCGCAATAAAAAGTGTTGGCCCTGTTAAAAAATGTAACTCCGATTTCAGATGGCCAGGGACCTACTCTATCATTTTGTGAAGACCACATGTGGTTGTACCTCCAAAAAAATCGAGAAGGAAGCGACTTTTCCTCCGTTTTTCAGTCGACTATTAAGAAATAATGACTCAGTAATAATGACAGTAAAATGAATTTCATACTATAAATAAAATTTTTACATGGAATTTTACCAACAATTATTGTGTACGATAAAAACAGTAATCAATTTCATATTATAAAATAGTATTTTTATTGAAAAATATTATCAACAATTATTGTGTAAGATAAAAAATTATGTGTAAACCATGGCAGTAAAGTGCTTTTTTCATGCATCAAGAAGTGGCCAGGCTAGTGGTCAGGATAAGGAATTCTGCTGCGTCCACATTATGCCGATCGACAAATCTTATTCGACACGTTCGAGTTTCAACTTGTCCACATCGTCTTAGTTTGACAATAATAACAATTTAACTAGTCGGTGAGCACTGATTATATTTCAGCTTGATTACGTCAAATATAACGGTGCCGTTAAACGAAAATTTGGTTTCTGAATACCATTTAGCATGAAACGGGTCCGTTATATCATATAACGGCTTGTTATATATTGACGGCTCCGTTATATCCATTTAACGAAGAGAACTGTCAAAAATAACGCCACCGTTAAAATATAACGGTGCCGTTATATTTTAATCGAGTGTTCTGAATATTTCACTGAGGTACTTTGCTCTATTTGTTGCAACATGTCTTGTTAGTACAGGGAATGAAGCATTTCACCTGGCAATTTTTTCGTCCAACATGGATTGACTTGAAATTTTAACAGAAGGTAGGTGATAGCACAAGGATCAAAATCTATATCGAACCGAAGGGCGCTAAAGCTTTGGGGGTGGTTGCCACCCCATCTCAGGGGTTAAAATTTTTTATTACATTTTAACCACAGGAATCGATTGAAAAAGTGATTGATTCTAAGCAAAAAATGTTCCATACATTTTTTTTTGTAAAATCAATATTCTCTAAGTTATTCGCGATTGAAAGTAACGCTTTTTAGAGGAAAAAATCGACGTTTTTGATATGTTTTTCGCGGATAACTCGAAAATTATGCATTTTATCAAAAAAAACTGTTGACAGCAAAATTGTAGCTTTAAAAAAACAAGTAAAACCCTATTTTTATAATTTTTCTAAAACCAATAGGAACCGAGATATGGCCCATCAATGATTAGCTTTTTTTCCCAAATGCAAAATGTGATAGATTCAAAGTCAAATACCGGAAAAATGATGCATTTTTCGTAGAAAACTCATAGAATCTTTCTTAAAGAGCATAATTAGACCTTTCTCTAAAAAAAAGGTCTGTAGCATCAAAATTGAGTGAATTATGACAAAAATAATGTCAGTACTGAATTTTTTATGCAAAAAAATCGGTGAAAACAACCCCCTAATTAAAGTTGATCTTTGTACATGTATGGTTAATATGTCCAAGAAGTTTGACCAATTTAAAATTCATAGTTTTCGAAAAATTATGGCTTAAAGTAAAAAGTTATTTTTCATAATTTTGTATTTTTTACCCTTCCTTTCAAAATAACTCCGAAAATATTAGAGGTACAAGCAAAGTTAAAAAACGAAATTGTAGCTTTTTTTATGACAAAAATTTTTCTGTAAGTAGATTTTTTGTACAGTTAATATTTGACGTTTAAAACGTCTATTTACGCACGAGCACCACCTTTTTTCAGCCCTTTAAACTCACCCCATTTAAAAACGAAAGGGTCTAAAGAGATTTAACTCACAGATCCTTGTAGTTCTTGAAACACCCTACAAAATCGTTTTTGAATAAACTTTTTATCATCAAAAATGAATGAAATACGTTAAAAAAACCAATCGACTTTTTTTCGAAAAATTCCAATAGTATAGTATAGTGAGTGCACTTGGAAGCATGATAATGTACAAAACCAGTTTATTCGGCAGTGGGGCGTTATATATACGAAATGTTTCGTGTTCTTTTTTTGAAATACAATAGGAAAGAAACATCTGTTCATGTGTCAAGGTGTGTGAGTGTGTATTTCGTTGGTTTCTCGCCAGTGTTCCCCTTAATTTTGGAAGAAATAGCACGTGCGCTGACAATTTTTGTAGAATTATTATAGTCCACCAGTGATCGAAGAAGATTAAGATGACATCGACCACCATGAAGATCAAACTGATGATACAGATATTTAGAAATCATATTTGTATTTGTAATTGTAAATGTAATCATTTATTTATGTTAATCTATATGAAAATACAGCGCATTTTTATGTTAATAATTCTTTTTTTGTACTTAAGTCTACTTTTTTTCAATTTATATCTATTACAATAGTTTATAAAAATTGCAATGTTGTGAAGGGTGGTTTTTAAAGGTTGAAAAGTTACTTAATGCACGTGACTTATTTTTTTTTACAACAGAATTATTGAGCAAATCGCATTAATTATTTTTCTCTTAGCAAAATTTTTTTTACATATAACACTAATAACAGTTGATTTTTAAGGGTTGAGAAAGTATAAAATTGTATTTTGAAATGTAACAAATTCATCATTTTACTAATTCAAACCAATTTTCACCTATCTTAAGATTTATAATGCTATTTTTTAATTTTTGACATTTAGGGGTAGTTTTCACCCCTAAGAAACAATCAGGATTCGTCGGCATGACATGATATATAAAGCAGAGGGTGAGTTGAGCCTAATCCCAAATTGTTATGCAAATCAATCAGAGGCGAAATCATTTTTTAGGGATTCGTGATTTTTTTTACATTAAGCTGTAACAGGGGCTGCTTTTTAAGGGTTGAAATATGATGAAATTGTATTCCAAAGCTCAAAACAATCATTATTCAACTTATCCAAACCAAATCTTACCCATTTTCAGGTTTAAAATGTTATTTTATGATTTTCGACAAATAAGGGTAGTTTTCACCCCTAAAAACCGTTTAGCGCCCTTCGGTTCGATATAGATTTTGAACCTTCGGCTATCACCTACCTCCTACGAAAAATTGCGAGGTTTTACCTTTTTTGAGCTTCATTCCCTGTATGTTTTTTTTTTGTTCATGATACTAGGCCGACCAGATTGTCGCAGGTATAGACGTTGTATCCAGGAAAATTTTGTGGAATAGTATACTATTGCTGTAATAAGGTTAGAATTCGATGCGATTAGAACGATCCACGATTTAGATGGAAATCAACAAAAAATGACAATTCATATTACAGAACTCTATCACAATTATATCGGGTAAACAATCAATAATAACATTATATTTTCGAATGGTACCGTGACAGCAATAATTTGCTCAAATGTTACCACTACGTTGACAATCAACTGCGACAGGGCTAATATTATTGCTAACCAGTGTGAAAATATTATTCAATCTCAAGAGAGAGAATTCCAGCATTCTGTAATCAAATTAGATTTTAGAATTGGGAAATTCTGTGATGATCGTGAGGAAATATTCTCGCAGGTGATTGTTAATTATTTTATTGTACCGGTTGATTAAATTAGGAAAGACGTCGGCTGTACCTCGGAAACTAGTCATCGTACAGTCGGGGGTGGGTGAAGAAATTTATTTCATGTGCCCGACTTTACCACTAGAGAGCGTAACAAACAATTGAAATGTTGAAATCCGTTTTTCTGAAAAATATGTTCTATAACTTATAAGTACATACGAACATAGTCGTCAGTAGTTTTTAAATCCATTTCTTGAAATAAACTACAGGGGGAGTTTTCAACTTTGGTTTGAAGAATTACGAACAAATCAAGAACCGGTAATTCGATCTTGGAATGCCAAATTTAAAAGAGGAGACTCTTTCCATTGAAAACAAATTTAATATTCAAGCCTGTGCTTTCAGCTAGAGGGCGCATAAATGCGTCCGTATTGAAGTTTGGATTGCGTTCTTGAATTTTTGAATACAAAGAGATATTTTTCATGCTCTTATTGAAATAAACGCAATATTTTACTGGATATAAAAAAATGGTTTGAAATAATAGCTGTTTCCATAATACCAAGCTTATACGACAACAAGTTTCTGAGATACATTGGACATCCTACTTTATTTGATCACTCGACAAATGGAACAGGAAATTGAAGAGTATACTTTGTAATTAACTGACAATAAGAGGAACTGGAACACAAGATATAACTTCAGCGGTGCAAGACCAAGTATAACTGATTACTTAAGGGAAAACCCCTTTAATTCGGCAAGACATGCAAAAATTGCAGTGAACTTCAATGCTTCAGTATCAACCGCATTAAGAATAATTAGAAAAACTACTACCTCCCAAAATTAAAAACTCAATGAAGGACATAAACAAGTTTGCCTTAAATTATGTTTAAAACCATACATAAAATTTTTGGGATAGGTTAATTTTTTCTAATAAAAAAGTATCCCAATCATTCAAGACGGCCATATTAGAGTTTATATAACTCCTTGAAGTAGGTTTAATGGAAATTATATTTCTTCGAATGACAAGTCTGGACGTTTCTTTGTAAATGTTTGGAATTGGATGTATAGAGGAGGTTTAGGAATGTGTTGGAAAATATAAGGAAGATGAACTGTGATGAGCTATGTAAATATTTTGGATAGAGAAGATTGTTCCATCGGTTAGGAAAATCTTCTCCAGCATGAAAATAATTGCTTAGTGCACCCTGATCGCTGTGTTCGCAGTTAACATTTAAAGGCTTTTATGGGTCGCTAAAAGTTCAGATCACATTCCAATAGAGAATGTTAGGTTGTTTAGGGCCGGTTTTACAAGAGAGATTTATACTAGGTATAGTTATTCTGGGAATAAAGTTATACCAGAATTTATACCTAGTTTGAAACTAGTTGGAGTAAGAATTGCTTTACCGGTGTGAAAAAGCATCGTAAAACCAACTAGTTTCAATCTAGGTATAAATTCTGGTATAACTTTATTCCCAGAATAACTATACCTAGTATAAATATCTCTTGTAAAACCGGCCCTTAGGGTGTTTTTATTTGACGTTGATCTGTTTCTGTCGCCATGGTTTAAAGCCTATTTGTAAATTTATTTGTTTGACCTGCTTTAATTTCGAATTAAGTGTATCTCATGGCTACACATGGACAATTATTTAATCAGAATTTCTAATTCTTCTTACCTCTGTTGTCACTGAACGATTAAATTTTACTGCAGCTTTTGAAAGTCTTGGTGTAAGGTATTTTCTTTTAAATAATCAGTTTTCTTACAACTGTTTGATCCTTGTCCCATCTCTTTTCAGGGAACCATCTTCTATTTTAGAAAATAGAAATGTAGTATTTATGTTAATTTTTTAAATGAAACGAACTTTTTCCACTAAGTAGGCACACATAAAAATATAGCTTCTGTCAATCTGATGGTGATATTTTAAATATAGAATTAATTATCAACAGTAATTACACAAGTGGTGGTAATTTTTTGATAATTTCAACTGGATGCACGAGTTTTTTGGAACGAAGTTCCTTATCGCGCGTTGTGAAAGGAGGCTAGACGGATAAAATTCTTACGAAAAGTTTCGTCACGACACTTTTTGATATAGGAAGCTATTGTAAGCTGTGCGGCGTCGCATGTTTCTCTGTCTGTATCTTTCTCTCTTATAGAAAGCAAGCCAGATATTTTCATTTCTATTTCGCATTGAACAGTGTGGTGTCGCGACGATTATTTTTGTTGAGTGTATACAGGTTTTTTGTAAATAATAAATAATAAAAAATAATAATAATAATGAATGAATTTTAATAAATTCAAAAACAAATCATATTTTAATATTACAATTTCAGAACGTATGTATTTAGCAAGCCGTGCGTGTTCTAACCTATACGCTGTTGTGTTTACGAAGTTGAGAGAGTATATACCTATATATACACTCTGTTGTGTTTACAAAGTCCCGCGCATCTATGACGTGTATGAAAGAATAGACAGACAAAGTACATATACAGGGTGGGGCAATCTTCTGACATCGGAGGATTACATTGTTGTGGTGAGAGATAGAACTTAGAACTGAGGGCACATTTTGAAAATACTTTCGATTCTACAGGGTGTTCCAAAACCACGTAGCAGCACAAACTTACATTTTTTTAATGGAACGTACTATATTTTGTTTAAGAATCGAAAAGATCTCACCGAGAGCGTTACAAAAATATAGCACTCTAATATATTATAAGGGTGTTTTACAAAGATATGGCCAATTATTAGCAAAAAAGACCTCCTCTTTAGCACTCTGCAGAACAGTAAATTAAAATAAATCAACAGGTCTTTGTGTTCAAATGTCATACACACATCATTGGCTGTGCTCA
>CAJUYG010007870.1:0-10419 GCA_910591675.1 Galerucella calmariensis | reverse complement strand
CATAATTCAGTGACAGTAGCTTTCGATTACTTTTCACTCTCCCCTGTATACCGTTGGTAATAAGTAAACCACATTAATTAGTTCAAGTTCAAAATTTTTTGCACCAAATCTTTTTAGTTCTACTACATTACCTATAGGTACGATAAATATATTTGTTTAAACAATATGTTAATAAAGCGTAAAATTACTTCGGATTTTTTCCTTAAACAAAATTATTACGAAATATCAAAACAGTATAGTCATGTACCTTTTTTAATATTCCTTATATTCTTAGAGGTCATACGAATATACCACTTCACAATTACATTAATTTTACATCAATTTAAAAATATCCTTTTTTTAATACATAAACTTACTGGACCGCGTCTATTAAGTTACTATAAATTGTCTAGTCCTAAAATTAAAATTATCATTCATCCAAAATGTCCAAAACTGTGTTTGTAGTGTTATTGCTGTGCATTTTCAAAATAGAAGCCAAATTTTACGAAACGGAACTTGCTCCGTATGGTAGATACAGCACCCATGAATACGATCATGATGTAGGATATCCCTATGGACTCGGCTATAAAAAATACCCATACGAATCTGAAGCTGTTGTCCCGAAAGCGATAGGATACGGAGGAGCAATTCCAGGACCTGTAGGACTAGAATATGGACCGGCTGGTGGATTAGGATATTCAGGATTAGGTGGTAAACTGGGATATGGAGTACATTATGGTAATAAAGGATTGATCGGTGCACCTTTGGGACTAGAAAGAGGATTAGGATACGGGTAAATTATAATAATATAATATTTTTTCAACGTAGTTTTTGGTAAACACCAGCCTCAAAAGTGACTTAGAGCACCTTCTAAAGATAAGGCCAGTATGTTTTTTAAGAAATTCCGACTACCCCAGGAATCATAGCTACTTCCATCAATAAAAATTTTTCATCCACAGCAATAAGCAAAAATTTAATTGACCAATGTGTCAGCTATTCAACTCTTGACTTCTTAGAATTAGCAACAGCATAATCTACTTGATATCTTCTTTGCTACAAAAGCTTTTTTACCATTTATTATATTTACACTAAAAAAATGTTAATCTAGATATGGACCAGGTGTTGGATACTCTCACGTCCCATACGGACCAGGTTTAATATCTGGACATGCTCCTTATGGTATTTCCCAAATAGACAAAGGAGTTTACAGCGATGGAAAGCAAAATGTCGTAGGTGATCAGTTCAATTACGTAAAAGGACATAATGGAGGGCAACTTAATCACGGTGATGCTGGTTATGCGACGGGAGCTGTTGCTTTCAAGGACATTAAAGGTGATTCAGTACATTTTGTTGATGCTGATGGATTGAAGAGAGGACATCACGAAGGAAAAAATTATAATGGAGGAGAATATTATGATACTGAAGGTACTGTTATGTTTTTTTTTTTAAATAATTTTTGTATGCGAGATATTCATATTTTGGAATATATTTGAAAACAAGAACAATCTGAAATAAATGATAAAAATATTTTTCAAATTATAAATTACCACCCTTGACTTTCCCTTTGAATATTTAGAGGGTATAACTGTCACTCTAAATGGGTTCAATATTGGGATAACATTTTTTTTGTATAAAATTAACGGTTTTTGGAATTTTTTTTCCATTTGGATGTTCCCTTGCATGTTTGCGTTCCAGAAAGACATTGCCGTTCATCTTGACATCAAACTTCCTTTTATTTATGTATTATTGCAGGTAAACATGGAGACGAAAAAATTTTGAACGCTAACCACAACAAAGGTCACAATATAAAAGGTTTCAAGAAATCACATCATTTAGACGAAACAGGAAAAACTGAAGAATTCTTCGACCACGACCAAGATGAAGGTGGAAACTTTGCTTTCAACGGAAGATTTGGAAAATTCGGTGAAGGTGGCGGACAAGCTTACAAGGGTGGATACAGCGATGGAAGATACAAAACAGGTATTTATGTATTTGCTTGCCGGTAGTAATTTTATAATGATATTTCTCTGACTAGAAAATATTCAATTACGTTTCTGTCTATTACAAAAAGGTAGTATACTAATTAATCAGGTTCGAGTTGTGAACTAACAACCTAATCTTTACCATCACGGAAAATTGACAGAGAACCTGTCAAATCAAGTCATACACTGTACAGTTTTTAAAGTATTGGAGAGGAGAGCAGAGATCGACTGATTACACAATTCGCCGATATCGAGGATTCGGTGAAAAATTGGAACAATTGTTATACTTAAGAGACAATCCCAAGGGACCCTGTAGATTTCTACATTAGTAGGACGGCTTAGAAGATGGTAAAGATAATTCAACCATCTCAAGAGGTTCTGTCTTTCTCTGGAGGTGAACCCTTCTTTCCAAAATTTCAGTTTTTCCTACATTCCATGGAGTGTTGATCATGGCACAATATAATGTTTTGTATACTTTTATATTGTGTCTGTGTGACATCATTCAACTAAACAGATTCAAGCAAATTTGTATTTTTTAAGGGTACAATAATTTTGTATCTTATTTATTTCAATTTTAGTTTTGCAAGGGCGACGATCCTGCACTGTATTGGAACGCATTTGATGCGATAATTACAGTCAAGCAGTGTCAGACGTGGTTAGTACTTGGATGGGTGACCATGACAGGGAAAACCATCGTATAGGGCACGTACAGCCGGCAGCGGAGTAGCATATCACAGCTCACAGGCATTATACCCATGAGTACGAGGTATAATGTTGATATGCCGTCTTTCGGAGGAGACGTAAAACCGAGGTCCAGAGTACCTACATGGATGTTGGCCACGTTAAAGAACGCTACCACTGGTTGTAACACTAAATTTCCGGTTAGGGGTAGAGTGCTCCCGGCGTCGGTGATTATCCTGGCATACAGAGATAGGGGTAGAGGTCAACGCGGCCCTTAAAACTTTTCTAAGTACTAATGAAAAAAAAAAGAAATAAAGTGTTGAAATTTACTGTCATACTATTTTTGTTGAGGTGTAAATTGATTTTATTTGTATTTTAGGTGAAGCAACTAAGCAAGGACATGTAGGCAATGAATATTTCCAAGATAAAGCTCAAGGCAATCATGGGAAATTTGGTGAGAATAAATTTGCCGAAAACCAGGAAGCCTATGGATCAAATAGAGGATTTGGCGAACACGGATTGTCTGGATACCACGAAAATAGTAATATTTATAAAAACCATCCCAGTCTTGGTTACTACTGATCTAAATTTCGTCGATGAAGATGTTTTCCAATTAATTTATCAAAATAATTGAAAATATGATTTAATAATTGGATGTTGTATTGTTGTTCCATAGCGATGTGATACTTACACTTACCTTTTTAGCTATATTGCACTTATATCCTTAAAATATTTATGTTCTAGTTAATAAATAAGGCATTTTATTCATCTGTTTTTTTATTCAACAAATTCACAAAATATTCCTGATGTTACTGCTAGAAACATATTTATTCCCTATAAAGTTGAATATGAAACCCATAACTACGCTGCTGCGCCTTTGTTTCAGGAAGAAACACGAACTAATAGAAGGTTATATCATACCATAGTGAAATTACTTCAAAGATTGCAGCATTTTTCCATTGGAAAAATACAATTTCAATAGATAATAGATAAAAGAGATGGGTATGAAAAAATAGCAATGTTGTCTCTATTTAACCCTTGTGTAATGACAGACAGGGCACACAATCTCTTACTAGTTTTTGTGATATAAAATCACCATACCAATTTTTCTAAAGATTTCTTCACTTTTAAACTATCCGGTCATATACGCCTTTAACGTTGAAAGTGAAGAGACAAGAAAAATGTTGTTTTATGGCTTACATTTTAAGCACTCGAGATATTTGTTCCCTTGATTGTGAGTTTCCAATGCAATGCTATCTTTTTTACAGATTCAAACCTATGATGGTTGTCTAGACTTTGATAAATCACATTTTCCTATTGATCTCAATAATTATAAGTAGTATCTACCATAGATTATCCCAACACAGTACCATTCATATCCAAGCCTCTATTAGTTGTCTAAAGAGACTTGTCACACTTAATCACATTTCTCGTGTCAATCTACTTTTGACATTCAACTTTTCAATACAGTGACTACTAAGCTCACAGCCAATGACAGACCCAGATCTATGCTGGATGTCTATATATGTAAAGTTGGAGTTAACATTCACTTAAACCCAAAACTTGAGTTACGCCCAATTCCCTTAGTCCTATTACTTTTTTAGACAAGTCTTCCTTTTAAATACAACAATCTCCCAGCTATCTTCTGTAGTGCCATGCACTCCAACTAAGATATAAATGAAGACTCTTTATTTTCCACGAATTCAAGATTTTACCATTCAGGTGGTGATGTCCCATTGAAACATCTTTCAAAACTCTTCGTGGAGTTTTACTTTGGCTTTAATATTCATTTGTTCTCGCCTGTAATTTATTCCAGTGTGTCCTGGAACCCACAAAAGGGCGACTTTTCCAAATATAAGGCAGTTGTTTCAAGTCTCTTTCTGTTAATATATATTTTTATCTTGTTCCAACAAAGTCTTTCATAGCCCATAGAAGCATTTTTCCATTGGTTTGTAGGTGAAGACAGTGTTTTGGATCAGCCTCATTCTATCCAGAAGATAGCTATGCTCGCAGTGTGGACCTGATCTCCTTCCTCTCCATGTTCAGAAAGGCTTTCGTTTTCAGTTTTTACGGTCTTTTGATCATCCGATCTGAGTGTTGTCTATGTCAGATCTAAGGGGATTCCAGATAGTAACTCAAGGCAAATAAGATCGCTTTTCTGAACCACTTGAACTATTAGAATGGTCCGCTTGAGAATATCTACTTTGGATATCATATTTAAGTCATCCATCTTTGCTTGGAATTTTTCCAAAAGAAATTGTTGATACTGCCACGTATTTTTATTTCTAATTTCTTCTACTTTTAAGTGATTCTTAAGGTAATTGCACTATAATAATAGTATAATAACAACTTGTTACATAAATCCATAAATCAACTCAATAATTAGTTTTTTTGTAGATTTTTAAATCCCACCGCCTTTCCCTTAACCTCAACCTTAGTTGCTTTTGAAGGTCGTCTCTGTTCTACTCCCGCAAAAAAATTCAAAATTAATAATAAACCATAATTACTCGACCGAATCATATTGATTTATGAATATAAGTAGAATTTTCCGCAATTATTCACAGTCCAATCATGTACAAACAAGAGTTTGTGTCAATTTTGTTTTTAATATTTCAAAATTATGCCGTTGGTTTCAGTAAATTTGATTATCATGGGTTCAGCAGTCATTTAGACCCACGTTTTTTAAATTCCGATTATCAATTTAAAGGACTTGGTTTATTCAAACCTCATTTTGGAAGTACAGGTATTCATGAAAGTAATTTTGATGAGCAGAAAAAAGGCCTAAGCGAAGACAACTTTTTTCTCAAAAATGGTGGAAACGGTGCAGACTCAAGTCATGGAAATTTTGGTATTTTCAAAGGAGAAGAAGATTCTAAAGATTTGAAAGGCGAGTCAGAAGCTTTCTTTAACGTTAATGGTGAAAAGAAGGAGCATGCCAATGAGAAAGATTATTATGGTGGACATCACTTTGGTACAGAAGGTAATAAATTGATCCTAAAATATCCTTTTTAGCTTCAATTAATGAGTTTCTGACATTTATTGAAGTATGATACGGTTTTTTTATGTCTATACAAACACATGAAGATTGCAAATACAAGTTTTAAAATATTATTATTTATACTTCTAGAAAAATCACAAGATGATAAATCGATTAAGCAAGGACATCGGAAAGGACATAAAATCAAAGGATTTTCCAAGTCACACCACAACGACGAATCGGGTAAAACTGAAGAATATTACGATGAAGCCCATGATGAAGCTAATAAAGAACAGTACGAAGGAAAATCTGGAGGATTCGGAGAATCTGGATCGTCCAGCTTTAAAGGAGGACATTTGGATAAAGAATCTAAAAACGAAGAAGTGAAGAAAGATACTCATTTCGATAAAGGTATTGATTCAAAACAAGTCAGCAAAGACGAACAGCATTTTGGCGAGAACGAATTTAGAGGCAGTGGCCAAAGGTTCGGTGAACAAAAGCTTTTGGGAGAAGGTGATCTCAGCGAATACAGTGGATCTAGTAAATTTTGGAAACATCATCCAGCCTCTGGATATTATTAAGAAATTTGTTAATAAAATTGATCAAATTTACAGTTTTGATTGTTTATTTCCATGTTCATATATTCCATAAATAAATCGTAGTCAATTAAATATTGGAACTTGCTTAATATATATTAAGTCTTAAGATTTATCCTAACAATAGCTGAACCAAATTATTATGAACAATGTTTCAAAAAGTGCATATACTATTAAATATCCTGTGAGTCTGACATATTTTATTTGGATGAAACAAGTAAATGAACACAAAAAGTACTGCATAGATAAAGAGTTCTATCAGTCAGGTATTTGCAAACATTGTTGAGTGGAGCATCAAGTTCAATGGGCTTCATAACATTTAAAACATGAAAATTGAGAATTAAAAAAAGTGCTTCAATGCAAGTAAATGCATAGAAAGGTATAAGTAATATTTCAGCAGAATAGGATCGAATTTAGTAATCATTTTTTGAGAAAAAATGTCTAACAATCAATTACCTTTTGATGTCAGGATAATAAATTTCTATCTGGTATTTTTAATGATTTGTTGATACAATTACAGTTATCAGATCAACAAAACGGATTAAGACCTTATTGGAAAACAAAAATAAACGTATATCCCAAGAACAACACCAAATGTCTTTTATTAACAACACCTCTAGTATACAGCAAGATAGGATACCCTGAAACAAGCACTTCATTGATTTCTAGTAGACAGTGGAGTACAATATTATAAGTAAGAAGGTTATTACACAGATTATTTCTCAATTCACGATCATTTCTATCGAAGGTCAACTGTGAAAGGATAACAATTATTTGAGAAAATGCAGGAAGTAATTGTCCGAATGAAATTATGATATCTTTCTTCAGACAAAATTTCCCCAGCCCATACCTTCCGAGATTTCACCCCTAAAAGGTGCTGAGCTTTTTTTCAATATTTCTGTTATATTTAGAGGGGGTGAAATTATTAACCCTTACTTTATAGATTCGGAGAAAAAAATAAAATACAATATATATATATATATATTATAAATGTTGGAAATGATCGCCCCAGCCAAAATACATGAAGTACTCATACTCAAATATTTTAGGCGTATTTCTTATAGTATCATACAAGATTCAAATACGATTCTTCAAATCGATTGATATCAAGTATAAGTTCCTTTTATACTAATGTACTCTATTGACTTTAAATAATTCCATAACCGAAGGATCTACATGCAAAACTGCAAAAACTATATCAAATACAGCGAATGGCTTATTTAAACATTTCAGGAGCCATGAGAACAACACCAACCACAGCAATGGAACCAATTACTGGTCTGACCCCTCTGGACCTGTACGTCAAGGAGGTTGCGTTAATGGCCATGGTACGATTGCGCACGGCTGGTGTAAAGTCCGAAGTAGGAGTGGGCCAATTGAGGCTAAGATATGGCAAGAAGTGCTTACTGCGCTATGATTCAATTGAACCTAGGTTTGTGTTTAATAAACCCCTACAAAATACAAATAAAACAGAACACAGAGCCAGATGCTGCAAATGCAATACGCATTTATACAGATGGCTCAGAAATGGAAGAAGGCTCAGGATGTGGAGTTTACTCGAGAGCACTAAGCCTAAGGATTCAGTGGGAAATGGGAAACAATACCAGCGTGGTTCAAACAGAACAAACAGGTATCTCAATTGCCACAAAAGAACTAACCAGAAAAGGAATTTCTGGCAAAAACATTACGATCTGCACTGATAGTGAACAAGCCCTATTAGCCTTGAACAGACAACGTGTTATATCGGGGTTAGTACTAGAGTGCCACCAAGATTTAGTTAACGCCTCGGCAGATAACAATATTATCCTGATTTGGGTTAAAGGGCACGACAGGAGTAAAGGTGCCGATTCTTTAACCAGGGAAGCGGCTGGAATAAAAATTTTAGGACCCAGTGACACCTACGGCCTAACGACTTCGACAACTGCGGAGCTAGCCAAACGTTACATCCATGCTCAATCCCTTAAGAGATGGTATGGAATAAAAGGATGCAGTCTTGCCAGGATCACCCTGGGCGACCCTGGGAAGTTGGCACCGAAGAAATATTTGGCTATGATCAGGAAAAACCTACGTTTAACAGTGGGATTTCTGACTGGCCACTGTCAACTAAGAAAACACCTCCATAATATGGGGCTAGTGGACACACCCCTATACAGGATGTGTGAACAGGAAGATGAAATTGTCAGGCATGTCTTATGCAAGTGTCCGGAGTTATCGTCAATAAGAGAGTGTGTGTTCGGTGAGTCTTGGCCTACACCTGCCGATATAAAGGAGATGTCTCCTAGTGACCTGTCCACCTTCCTGAGAAGGACAGGATGGACGATGACCTAGGAGGACAACTCCTCGGAGGATGTACCTACAATGGGTCACATGTGGCCTAAGTGCTGTGAGCATACACTCACCTTCCCTACTCTACAGATACAGATACAATTCCATAACCAGAAATCACAAGTCTTTATTTCTGGCCAAGAGGCTGGTCCTCTTCGACCAATTCTACGGTTGGAATGAGTTACATGTATTGCCTAGGACCTAGAGCAATGTACAGAGGTACCATTGTGCATGAACCTCATATGTTCTCTAATATTGAGTGGGATGCCCACAAGTTCATGGAAATCATTTTGAAGGAAGCTGGTGTGACCGAGGCAGAAAATGTAGCCCAATTGAGTAGTACCCTACAATCGCAATCCACACATTAGACACTTTTAGCTGGTCATAAGTTTTTACACGTATCCGTATCCGTATGGGAGTTACGTTGACGTAAAGAAATTGCCAAGAAAGCCTTTTTAGCAGAAAACGTTTCGCTTCGTTCTGTTTCTAATTTCATAACCTCAAAGTTTTTTTATTTTACCTTTTTATATTTTTGTAAAACGTAAAATGGGGGCAATATTAAATAATCCATTGCTGCTAGACGAGGAAGAGGATGTAATATAGCACAAATAGCACGGAATACTGACTTTGGTCGGGATAGGGATACGTTTAAGTATACGGAGTAGGGTACGTAACAATACGTTCAACGCATCGTATCGGCTGAGACGTAACGGGTCTACACATGCGCAGTTCGTTACGTATACGGATACGTGAGAAATTTAAGACAAGCTAAAAGTCTCTAATGGCTGAAAAAAAAGGTGCTTATAATAAAAATATGTGCTCTTGAGAAACGTACCTTATCTACAAATAATATGTTTTTTATTTTAGAAATTGGGGATTTCGTTGTATTTCGTCTACCAACCAATCGAATCAGCCAAAGTAACACCAGCTTAATTACTATTGCATTGTAATTAAAACAAGGCAGTGGCAGATTAAGCACCGAGCACTACGAAGATTTGGGGGGGCCCCGTGATACAGAAAAAAAAAATAATGGTAAAGAAAAACTAGAAAAAAAATCAAGAAATTCATTCCACTATTGTTAATAAAGCTCGCTAGTTTTTGTATTACTTTTTCTTATTTGAGGTTTTTCTCCGCCCAAGTGGGCCCTCGCTCGATTAATCCCGGGCCCCGCAGGAGTGGAATCCGCCACTAAAGCAAGCTAAACTCCGTTTCAGGTAGAAAGAACGTACTTGAAGTCGTATACGCGAACCAGCACCTCATTGTAAATTGACATTAGACTTCAAATCAGTAGCGTCGTAATATTAAAAATGTATTTATCATCAGGTATGTTTTAAACAGAACATGTTTGGAAATTCTTTACAAGACGACATAGATAACCAAGACCAATTTTGATTTCTGCGCAAGAAAGTTGGCAAAATTCACATTGCTTCTAAAAAGAAACGGAGTCTTAACACAATGATAAAATTCAGACAAAATAGATACATTTTCAAGTCATAAAAAACTGCAATTTTTTGCATGAAACTTAGAGTCTGTTTGTTATCAAGTATTTCCAATTACACAATTTCCCATCTGCCATCCAGTAAAAAATCAACTTATTCAACGGATATTCAACTAATTTCTCACTTAGGAAGTTAATTAAGAACGGTTATTGCACGTATGTGCCAATGAACGAAGGTTGAATTATTTCGTTTCATTCTACCTAATTGTCCCAAAAAATTCGTCTCATCATTGTAAAAATCCAGTCGAGCAGAAACATAGACGTTATAAAAATATAACAATTACTGTTATCCACCCATTTACGCGATCAGTTTCGTCCAGACATGATTAAGGTATTGAGGGTTTTAGTTGGGGCGATATTATTATATAATAAAAATGTTTT
>CAJUYG010007869.1:0-10420 GCA_910591675.1 Galerucella calmariensis | reverse complement strand
TGGTCTTGCAAACGTCGGGCGCCACTCTTCTTTATGAACAGAGATGCCAGTCCGCGTGCATCGGTTACGCTGGCAGGGATGTTTATTGCCAGTGAGTATTCCTCTGGAACGGTAAGCATGTCTTGTCGTCTCTCAGTGGTGACGCCGAATCTTGCTTTTCCGGTACCACCATAAGCACCCATGAACTCTTCAAAAGCAGGATCGGCTACTTCCTGAAGCTGGTTTACTTCTTCATCGTGGTCACCCTCGAATGGCGCTAATCGGTTACGGTGTACCACCTTTGGCTTTCCGTTTGGGATCTTGCTGATACGATAGATGACATCGTTGATTCGTTTCTTCACGATGTATGGACCGTCCCAAGCTTTCTGCAACTTTGGAGAAAAACCCTTTTGTCTTCTTGGGTTATGCAGCCAGACTTTGTCTCCTTCGTGGAAACCTCCTTCTGTAGCTTGCGTATCGTACCTTTTCTTCATCCTATCGCTAGCGATCTGGAGATTCGATCGAACCAGCTCGTGTACGTCGTCCATTCTTTTTCTCAGCTGGGTCACGTAATCTTCACCAGCTATGTCTTCTCCGGGTCGGCATCCAAATTCAAGGTCGCAGGGTAATCTCATTTCGCGTCCGAACAGAACTTTTGCTGGTGTTTGGCCGGTAGACTCATTGATGGTGGATCTGTAGGCCATCGCAAATAGCGAGAGATATTGGTCCCAATCTCGCTGATGGTTAAATACTACTTTAGACAGATATTTGCCAAGAGTTCTGTTCATTCGCTCTACCATTCCGTCCGACTGTGGATGCAAAGCCGTAGTTCTCGTTTTCTTCATGCCGAGCTTTTCACAAACTTCCTGGAACAGCTGGCTTTCGAAGTTTCTGCCCTGGTCGCTGTGTATTTCCAGGGGCACTCCATATCGGCAAATGAACTCATTTAAAGGCACGTCGGCAACAGTTGCGGCTTCTTGATTTGGAATGGCATACGCTTCTACCCATTTTGTGAAATAATCCATCACCACCAAAATGTACCTGCTGCCATTTGCTGTCGGTGGAAACGGTCCGGCAATGTCCAGGGCAATGCGTTCAAAAGGGCTTCCGACATTGTACTGCTTCATAGGAGCCTTTCTTCTTTCTTGTGGTCCATTGGTCGTAGCACAGGTAGTGCACTTCTTACACCAGTCCTTCACATCTTCGGAACTGTGCATCCAATAAAACCGTTCTCGCACTTTCTGGAGGGTCTTCTTCACACCTAGATGTCCTCCTGACGGACTGTCGTGTAATTTCCGCAGTACTGCTGCTACCCTTGTTCTTGGAATCACCAACTGTCTTCTACTTTCGGAACCTTCATCGTTCTCGATTACTCGCTGTAGCAAACCGTTTTCCAGAACCAGCGAGTCCCACTGGGCCCAATACGATTTCATCGTCGGCGAGTACCTTGAAATCTCCTGCCAAGTAGGTCGACAGTTTTCCTTTCTCCAATGTCGGATTTTCTTCAAGTCAGGATCGTTCTCTTGTTCCTCTTCCAATTTTTCCGGTGTCCATTCGTCGCTGGTCACCGTGGTTCTTCGAATGGCAGCTTCCTTAGCTTCTGTTTTGGTGCAGTGAGAGCACTCTGCTGGGCATGGTCTTCTAGAGAGTGAGTCTGCATTTCTGTGGCTTATTCCGGCTCTATGCTCAATGGTGAAATTATATTCTTGGAGCCGCTCGATCCATCTGGCGATTTGACCTTCAGGGTTCTTAAATTGCATAAGCCACTTAAGTGCGGCATGATCGGTTCTAATCAGAAATTTCTTCCCATACAGATACTGATAGAAGTGCTCCACGGACTTCACTACTGCTAGGAGCTCTTTTCTTGTGACGCAGTAATTTTGTTCTGGTTTATGGTATATCTGGTATATGCATGAATTTTAATAAGAGGATTCACAGAGTCAATTTGTTTTTGTGCCATTTTGGCTATTTTCAGTTTTAATGCATTTATTTTTTTTGTGCTAGTTTTATGCATATTTTAACAATTAGTGGTGTATTTGGTGCTAATTTTGTACATTTACTTCTCGGTATGTAACAGTTTTTAATATATTTGTCAATTTCCGATTAATTTACTTTATATTATAACGTGACAACATCGTACTAGCGTTACCCAGCACATGTCTATTGTTCGTGGAATTCCGTAGGCCGATTGTGGATACCCTCGGCTATAAACCAAATAGCAAATGTTATTAAAGAAAATTTTGTTGAAGATCTTGCGATAGATGCAACTATCCTAAATTTAAATATGTACTAATTACCAGCGTGGATGTTGAACGATGATTGAAGTTTTTCTGATTTAAAATTTGTGCTGAGTGATAAAAGAATGGGATTTACTGTTGACAATTTAGAAAAACAATTACCTAGTTATTGGTTTATTCAAAGAAGAGTAGTTTGTAATGTTTAAAGTTTCATTCGTTCCTATTATTTAGTGTTTTTTTCTTAAGAAGTAAGTTTCTGCTTTTTTAGGAAAAAGTAGTTTCTTTATTTACATTATCTTTTGACGAAATGACTTTTAGTTTTATGTTTTTTGAGTAAAACTGTGTTATATTGATAAAGATATTCGTTTTTATAAATTTTTATAAACTGCTTTTTTTTTAAATTTCATGCATATTTATGAGCTTATTTTCAGAAAATTTTGAGCGTTTTTAAGCGCCTATTTTAAGTTTTTTTATGCTTAAAAATCCATGCTCTAGTCATAACAATGAAAACGGCACATTTTCTCTTCAACGTGGCACGTGGCTAAGTGAGTAACATTAAATGAACTTCCTCCTGAATTAAACCCGAAAATTCTAGAGATTCAGAGGGAATCAATTAAATATATACTTACCCATATATATATATATATATATATATATATATATATATATATATAATATAATATGAATATATATGAATTAGAGATGGTCAACCGTTAGAATGTCATAAAATAAAATATTTTATTTCACATGTTACCAGAGGTGTGATCTACTATGTATGGACCTTAATAAAATTTGACAACATAGTTTTGTAGTCTTAAACTTCAAAATATTATTGATTGTCTAGTTGTCAAATTTTTTCGTTGTGTCAGATAGGGACCAAAAACTATTTCATCACTAGTTAATCTTGACAACGGTAGCTGGAACGCTACCGAAACGTCGAAATAAAATATAAAAAACATTATTGTGGTTTGATTCCCAAAAAAAATAAAAGAAGAAAGAATAAGTAATGCCACAAGGAACGTACAGAAGATAAAACCGACAAGCCACGGATCGCGTGTGTAAGATGCGGCGAAAATTTTTGCCGGTCCACAGGTCCACACTAGCATAAATTTATACGCACACATAAATTTGTGTCGAATTCTCAAACACAACATGAATTTTCACTAATGTGGACGCGGCTTAATGCTTAATGCTTTATTGGTGTTGATAATGTTTGTTGTTTTAATGCTGATTTGATTCGAGGTGTATTAAATAACATTGATAATATAATCTTTTGGTATTATTATTTGTTTTTAATACATTAATTAGTCTATTATACCATATGTTGCGACCTCGTAACTATTTTCACCCACTTTTCGTTTTTATACTGAAAATTCTTGATCTATAAGTTATTGCTGAAATGTTAAATAATAATGTCCATTTTATTTATCACAATTTTAGACATCAATAGCTCTTGCATCAACTATATATCAACTATCTCAGAATCCAGAAAAACAGGAAAAATTATTCCTGGAGCTTCAGAACACTCTTCCTAATGAAGATTCGAAGGTGGATATACCCGCTCAAGAAAATATGCCCTATTTAAAGGCTTGCATAAAAGAAACTTTAAGGTATTTTTACACTTTTCGTTTAAAATTTGTAGATGGGGTACACATGGTACAAATAATGCTAGCCGTATTATTTAATAAAATTTCTTCAATTTTTAGAATGTATCCAGTGATTATTGCCAATGGTAGAAGTCTTCAATCAGATACTATTTTAGCTGGATATAAAGTTCCCAAAGGGGTAATATATTAAATTAGTTTATTTATCACAGTTTCCACTAATACACTAACATATTTCACTATCTTACGCGAGCTTCGATAACCAAGCTATTTTCTTCAGAGATTGAAGGTGACAGTTTAGTGTTATTGTAGTGCAAGTGTAAACTTTGTTCAGTATCGAGTATCGCCAACGGTTCCAAAAACTCAACTTAGTGAATAGTTCATGTTTTCATTAAAAACTAACAGCCCGCCCCGGTTTGCACAGGTTCTTTACATAAAGTATAAAATATTTCACTCCAAGGAGATGTAGCAAGGTGTAATTTTTTGCGATTATTTATTTCATTTGAATTTTATTTTGTAGAAGAGTAAAAAAATGTGCATGAAATGCTTAATTTGTAATTAAATAATTTTAATTTTTAAACTGGTCTCCATTGGTTGACAGACGAGTGCAATCATTAATATCAATTAACCTGTTTGAACGCGGTTGCCAGGTAATTGGGACCAGAAAAAGGTAATCTACTGAGGTGTTGCACATTGTGTATATTATAAACTTTTCACTGGAATTTGCTTTGTTTGGTAGGCACGCCGGCGAAATTATTGAAAATAATAATTTATTATAATTTTAATTAATTAAAATCGTTTTTTAGGGGGTTGCCTAATAAAATATCACTTTTATCTGGTTGACACACTAGTGAAAGACGAATTTACTTCAGTTCTTAGACTATACATATTAAATCACATTTAAAAGTACCTTAAATTTTTAAAGTTTCACCTGATGGACCAGTAACATTATTATTACAAGTACTCAAATTTGATGTATTTAGAAGATGCGCAGGAAAACAAGTAACATCTGCACCAGAATATATAATAAAATCAAACTTTTTACTTAGACTACTGATATATACACAGTCCATGCTTTAACGGTACCCACTTGGTTTACTTGTATAGAGCCTGCCTAAAAATAATTCAGATTTCTTTTTACTTCACCTGTTTCTTCTTCCTCGTTGTTTAGTTGTCTTATTTTAGATAAGCGACAAGCTACAGACCAATGACCTTTTTTTTCGGGCCGAGATGGGAAACTCATGTTCGACTGGATCCTTAACCAGTACCCAGACAGTGTTGTACTCATCCCCACGCAGATGCCTACCAACCAAACCCACCTCAAACTCGCCGCTACTCCCGCCTTGAAATCACTACCATAGCATACTTCAACACGGGCGGCGGTCCCTCACACACTCTCCGTGATTTTCTCCCTTCTATCACTCCTACCTCTCTCATGCCATAGCGAGTCCTTCTCTTTCCCTAATCATGCTCTCTACTACGCCACTTATATCCATCCATTCCTCCTCGCCCCTGAACATGATCTCCACCATATTTTCCCAATACACCGCCTCTCCCACTTCTCCATAACTTCCTCATTCTTCCAACATTTAAACACATGTCCCACATCATCCTCCACTTCACATCTCTCGCACACTCCAGTTTCTCTTTTCCCAATCTTGTGGAGGTAACCCACTCTCGACCCATGCCCTGTGAGCACCTGCGTCAAGAAGTAGTTCACCTCTCCAAATTTCCGGTCCACCCAATTTCTCCTGCTCTCAATCGCTCCTTTTAGTTCCTCTCTGCTCGCACCCTTCCAGCGTTTCTGTCTGGCTCTAGCCACGGAGTCCAATGGTTTATACCATGACAGCACTGCTGCTGCCAGTCCACCCACTGTCCTGTACGAATGCACCACCCTCAGAAGTCTTCCTCTCTGCACCCGCAGGAGTGGTCTAACCCTCGCATTCACCCCTGCTTTCTCACCCCACACTTCCGCGGCATACAGCATACTCTGCTCTACCGTCCTACCAATTATTCTCCTCTTCCATTCTCCCGGTCCTTTCACATTACCCAACAGTCTTCCCAGCCATGCTGCCCTTACTTTTGCCTTCTGTGCAGCCTTCAACATATGGATTTTGAAGGATAATAGGCTATTCAACCACACCCCCAGATATTTCACCGCTTCCTCCATCCGAATTTTCTTTCCCTTCACCATCACCCCCACCTCCCTTGCCTTGCTCCGCCCCTTCACCAGTAGCCCCACCGTCTTATCCTCAGCCACTTCCAGTTCACACCGCTCTATCTTCTCCACAATCTTCCTACACATCCTCTCCGCCTTTCTTTCTATCTCCACCTCTACCTTTGCCGTACATTCCAGACAGACATCGTCCGCATACACCGTAATCTCACATCCCTCTTCACATGCTATCCCACAAACTTCATCAAACACACACTTCCAAAGCGTCGGTCTCAGAACCGAGCCCTGGGGCACTTCAATCTCCGTCCCATACCTTCTCCCCCTAGTGTCCACTATCGCACGACCCGTCAGGTAGTCCTCTACTAGATTAACTAGCCCCTCCCCTACTCCAAGCTTTGTTAACGCGCTCAACACCGCCCGTTTACTGACACTGTTGAACGCGTTCCCCACGTCGAAGAACACAAGCAGGGCCAATTTCTTATTCCTACCGTTACCCTGCCTAGCCCTTTGCACCAAGTCCACCACCCTGCCCAGCGCTGAGATGCATGACTTCCGTTCTACAAACCCATGTTGGTTTTCCCTAAAACCCCCATTCCTATCAACTTCCTCCTCAATCCTAACCTCTATTATCCCCTCCATCAATTTACCCAACCCACACAGCAGGCTGAAGGGCCTGTAGTCCCCCGCCCGCTCCCCATCCCTACCCGTCTTCTTCACAAGGATCACCCTGGCCACCTTCCACCTTTCCGGGAACTCTTCCTTCCACAGTATCTTGTTAAACAGTTCCAAAAAGTATTCCCCATTGTCATCCAACAGCCTCTTCACCATATCACCTCTCATGCCATCTATTCCTGGGGCTTTCCTTCCCTTAACATTTCCCTACTCCCCACTTCTGTACCGACCTTATCCCTCTCATTTTACCTATCTCCCTAGTATTCTGGGCATCCCGAATTCTGCCCCCCACACCTCCTTCTACCCCTGTAAACCAATGACCTAGCTTGTTACATGCCTTACATATTGATTTATTCGCTGGACATCACTCTCTCTCTCTCTCTCTCTCTCTCTCTAGGGTGGCTTTCCTCCTCAGGCTGTTTTGTTCGTGAGTTGAATTTGAATCTTTCGAATATAGTATTTCTACGAGGAATAAAGTGTGCTTCAAAGCTGTCAAGGATTTCCTTTTATGTATTTGGAGCATTACAGAATTGGACCATTATTTCCTCTGCCTGTTGTCCCATTAAATAGATAAGGATATTTATTTTTTTCTTCATCTGACTTATCATCTTGTCCTGAGACCGATATGAACCTCTCAAAGCGCTTACGCCACTGGGGCCATGATTGTGGCGAATTAAGATTAAATTTATCTGGTGAGGGCACCTGAATGGGGATGTTATTATTACTAACGTTAACGGTTGGAATATCATCTGAATCACTTATTTGATGCTTTTATATCAGGGATGGTTCTTCCGACACCTGGGTTTTCGTTAAACCGCTGCCACCATGTTTAGTTACAAATTACAAACTCATATATAACTTTATTCAAAGCTACTAAAAAAGAACGTCAAAAATATGTAAATCAGTTATCTGTCAAATTAGCGCCAACATCCTAATGACATTTCTAACTATATAACTCAACTATCAACTATATCTATATGTCTAACATAACAGAAGATAAATTAAATAAATTGTTTTGATGCAGACCCACGTAATATTTCCTCATCTAGTTGTTAGTAATATAGAAGAATATATACAACAGCCCGAAAAGTTCATACCTGAAAGATGGTTAAAATCCAGTCATCCAGAATGTCCTGCGAACCAAGAAAAGATACATCCCTTTATCGCTCTTCCATTTGGTTATGGAAGAAGATCTTGCTTAGGAAGAAGATTTGCAGAAGTTGAATTGAATATTCTTTTGGCAAAAGTAAGTTATATTTAAATATTATATAAATCATAAATATTTGAATTATGTATATAGATTTATGTTAAACTCACGATTGAATCAAATATTTGGAAAGCATGAACAAACTGTGGAGACCTGGAGCCGAGAGCATTTATCATAGGCACCCCGCCAAGGCTTTGGGTACTAATAGATAACGTTATTCCCCACTTTGAATTCCCGTTATGGAACACCTAAAGTTTAGCTTTCAGAGAGTAATTAATATCCATGCTCCTGCTCCTAAGACCTGCTCATAGGACCCACTTTAATTCTTGTTTTATGACGTCAAAGAGGTCACCAAAGTAAGCGAACTCAATATGCCACACCATTATGGCGTCATTTCAGGTCCACCATACTGACCGAAACGTGTAATTTTTCTACTGTGGACATGGATAATAGGCACCGCGATGTTGTTTCGTGATCTTTGTTAACAATGAACTGTAGAACAAAGATTTCATGAGGCAAACATGTCATTTTTTCCGGCCTGAGATGGGAAACTCATGTTCGAATGAGTCCTAACCAGTACCCAGACAGTGCTGGACTAATTCCCAAGGGAATTCCTACCGACCAAACCCACCTCAAACTCGTCGTTACTCCCGCCTCGGAATCACTACCCTAGCGGAGGTCCCTAACACACTCTACGTCATCTTCTCCCTTCTATCACTCCTATTTCTCACATGACATATCGAGTCCTTCGATCTCTTTCCCTTATCATGCTTTCCACTACGCCATTTACCTCCATCCATTCCTTGTCCCTTAACATTATCTTCACCATGTTTTTCCAATACATCGCCTCTCCCAGTTTCTTTTCCATCTTCTTCATCACTTCCTCGTTCTTCCAACATCTGAACACATGTCCCACATCATCATCCACTTCACACCTCTCGTACACTCTTTTCCCAATCTTGTGGAGGTACCCTACCCTCGAACCATGTCCAGTGAGCACCTGCGTCAAGAAGTAGTTCCCCTCTCCGAATTTCCGGTCCATCGAATCTCTCCTGCTCCCAATCACTCCGTCATTTATAGCAATGGACATGTACATATAATATTTTTAGAGCTATGGTTTTGACTGCGTTTCAGTTATGTCGTTTGGTTTATGCTAGAATGAAAGTAACTTCAATCAATGAACATTTTATTAGGCAAATTTGTTATCAGCGGACAAAGTTTTTAGTCGGCTAGTCATTATACTACGTTATACTTGACGATGATTTACAATAAACAGCTTATTTTTAAAATTTAGATGAAACATTCAATCGACACAGCCACAGCAAAAATATGGATTCTTTTGACATTTTATTTAATTTTTATGGACATCTAGATTGACAAAAAGATGTAAAAGCGAATTCGTAATTGTAACTTTAACTATCTTAATGGAGATGGACTGAGTTTTAATTTATATTATAAGAAGGGCGTTTCAAGTCTGTTTAGCTGCTTTGGGGAAATTTGGATACCGGGCTCAGGCGATAAAGGAAAGCAAGTTAAATACTATATGAGGGGTACGTCCTAATGCATGGATATCGAACCGACTTGCACTCCTAGCGCAAGTCTAGAGCATTATAGCTTATCTAATGTCAATTTGAAATGAACAATAATTAAAAAGCTCCGACAAGGGTCCTTTGAATTTTTTTTGAATGAAAACTAGGTGACCTAAATCGACACCTGTCACCGCTTAACTGATACACCGTTATTGCGTTTTAATGGGGTTAAGTTGGGCTCTTCTCTTCGTTTTAATGGGTAATATAGGAAACGATAATATGCCTAGCTTTTACAGAAAATATGCTAGTCTTGCCCTAGGCAATCGAATATCTCCAGTTATGATCACTTGAAGTAAACTTGACTTGTTAAATCAATAAATTGTTGATAAGGAATATAGAAACGCAAAGGTGAAAAGTTTAATTTGTGTATACGATGTATTGTTTAAATTGCAATTTATTCAAGTAGAAAATTCTTCAGCCGCGTTTTGGATTAGTCGTCAACGACTTAATTTTTAAAAGGGACTGATTTATTTTTAAAAATTTTCATTTTCACTAGATGTACCATTAAACTTTCATAATTAATGAAACATTGAATAAGTTTGCTCCAAATATTAATAATCTCTTTTTTTCAGATATTTAGAAGATACAAGGTAGAATATAATTATGGACCATTAACTTATAAAATAAGTCCGACCTACGTTCCAGAACAACCATTAAAATTCAAACTCACAAAAAGACAACCTAAATCATAGATAAATAGTATGCGAAACTGAAAAATGTTTGTTTAGCATGAATGTTCAAAATACTTTAATTTAATTTCACACAAAAGTCACTGAAATTGAAAAATATTAGAAATGTAATTAATTATATAATTATAAGAATTATTATAATATTATTATTAGGTATAAATTATTATATATAATTATAATTTACATATAATACAGGTCTTATTTCAATGACCTTCCTTAGTTTTGTACTAGGTAGTTCATTAAAATAATTTAAACAAAAAAAAGATT